>JAWDJD010000001.1:318576479-318776479 GCA_035047305.1 Bradypodion pumilum
GAGAGGGAGCTGGTCCTGCCAGCCAGGAAGGAGGGGCAGCATTCCATCTAGGGGGGTTCCAGGGACCTATATAGGTGTTGTGACGGGCATGGGGTGGTATGGCGGGTACCGAGGGGCGGGCCGCACTCGGGGAACGCAGGCCCTGAGCAGCAGATCCAGAGTGACCCTGCCCTTAGGCTGCTGCTGGTGAATGCCAGATCGGTCTGTAATAAGGCCCCTCTGATTCAAGATTCTATCCAGGAGGGGCGGGCCGACCTGGCATGCATCACCGAAACCTGGCTGACACCTGAGGATGGAGTACCTCTTTCGGACATGTGTCCAGCCGGGTTCGGTATTTGTCACCAGCCTAGAGGTGAGGTGAGGGGTGGTGGTGTCGCCATTGTTGCCAGGGAATCATTGGGAGTTGCTAGGGCCACTGCTCCACAAGTGTCTGGTTGTAAGGCCCTGCTTCTACGGTTGGGCCCGAAGGGTCAGTTGGGTATCTTATTCCTGTACCTGCCCCCTTGCAGGGTAAGGGATGCCCTGCCTGAGCTCCTCGAGGCCACCTCAATGTTGGCGTTGGAGTTCCCGAGGCTTATGGTTCTGGGGACTTCAATTTGCCATCATTGGGGATGGCTTCTGAGGTGGCAAGGGAGTTCATGGTTTCCATGGCAGCCATGGCCCTGACTCAGGTAGTTTGGGGTCCGACCAGGGGCAGTGGTCACATGCCAGACTTAGTTTTCTTGTCGGAGCAGTGGCAGAGTGATCTGAGATTACAGGGCTTAGTCATCTCACCTGTGCCATGGTCAGATCACTATCTGGTGACTCTTGACTTTCTGGGGGTGACGCTTCATCGTAGGGAGGCAGGGCCTATTAAAATGGTCCACCCTCAGCGACTAATGGATCCAGATGGATCCCAGAGGGAACTGGGGGATGTTTCTCTGGATCGGCTACACGATTCACCCGAGGCACTTGTCGACCTGTGGATCACGCCACTGCAGCCTCTCCGCACCCGTGGGGTTAGGTCATCCCCGTGGTTCACGGATGAACTGCGGGAACTCAAACGGGCAAAGAGACACTTAGAGCGCAGCTGGGTGAAGACCCAGGATGACTCTGATTGGACACTAGCTAGAGCTGCTATTAGGGCCTACCTAGTGGCGATGGGGGTAGTGAGGCGGCAATACTTCACCACCCTTATTGCCTCCGCTGATAATCGCCCAGCCGCCCTGTTCTGGGTAACCAGGTCCCTCCTCAGTAGGGGGAGATCGGTGCCCGGTTGGCAGGGTTTGGCTGAGGACTTTGCTGACCATCTGGTGGAGAAAATCGATCGGATTCATTCAGGGCTGAATCCCGGTGTGGATGGGGAGGGTCGGGGGGGAGGCACCGGAGCACAGTCTTGCTGTACGATCTGGGATCGGTTTGATCCTGTTGTCCCTGATGAAGTGGACAGGCTCCTTGCAGCTGTGCGTGCCACTACATGTCCTTTGGACCCCTGTCCCACCTGGTTGGTGAAAGCCTCCAAGGTGGTGACAGGTGGCTGGGTCGGGGCGATAATAAATGCATCATTATGGGAGGGGGTATTTCCTGCACCACTAAAACATGCTTTGGTGCGCCCCCTCCTTAAGAAAATATCCCTTGACCCAGCTTTCCTTAACAACTACAGGCCGGTTTCCAAGCTGCCCTTTCTGGGTAAGGTTTTGGAGAAGGCGGTGGCACGCCAGCTACAGAGTGTCCTGGAGGAAGTGGATTATCTAGACCCCTTTCAATCAGGATTCAGGCCCGGGTATGGTACGGAGACGGCATTGGTCGCACTGATGGATGATCTCTGGCAGGAGCGGGACGGGGGTTATCCATCCGTCCTTGCTCGTCTTGACCTCTCAGCGGCCTTCGATACTGTCGACCACGGTATCCTTCTGGAACGGCTCAAAGGACTGGGGATCCAGGGCACCGTGTTGTCCTGGTTTCCCTCTTTTCTGGAGGGCCGTACCCAGTCTGTGTGGTTAGAGAGTGAGAGGTCCAGCCCTAGGCTCCTCAAGTATGGGGTGCCTCAGGGCTCAGTGCTCTTTCCTCTCCTATTTAACATCTACATGAAGCCACTGGGTGAGATCATTTGTTCCCACGGGGTGCGGTACCATCAGTACACGGATGACACCCAGTTGTACATCTCGGCCCGTGGGGACCCCAGTGATGCTGTTGAAATCCTATCCGGATGCCTGGAGGCCATTGGGGTCTGGATGGGGGCCAATGGGCTTCGGCTGAATCCCAGCAAGACAGAGTGGCTGTGGATAAGGGGCCCCGTGTTATCCAGAGAGCTACCATCTTTGGTACTGGATGGGGTTGTTTTGCCCCAGACAGACCCAGTGCTCAACTTGGGGGTCCTTCTGGACTCGCGGCTGCTGCTAGAAGAACAGGTAGCGGCTGTGGCCAGGAGGCTTTTGCCCAACTTCGGGTGATTCGCCAGTTGCGCACGCTCCTGGACCGGGGCTCCTTGCTTATGGTCACCCACGCTCTGGTCACTTTCCGACTAGATTATTGTAATGCGCTCTACATGGGGCTGCCCTTGATGACCATTCGGAGGCTGCAGCTAGTCCAGAATGCGGCAACCTGGGTGGTGATGGGATGCGGACGATATGCCCATGCCTCACTGCTACTTTGGGAGCTGTACTGGTTACCAGTTTGTCTCTGGGTGCAATTCAAGGTGCTGGTTTTGACCTTTAAAGCCCTATATGGCAGTGGGCCAGGATACCTTAGAGACCACATCATCCCAAGAGTGTCTGCCCGTCCAACCAGAGCAGACCGGAGAGGCTCTCTAATAGTGCCATCAGCTAGGGGTGCACATCTATCCAGCACCCGAAGGAGGGCCTTCTCCATGTCCGCACCAACCCTCTGGAACCTCCTGCCAACAGATCTAAGACTTCAAAGAGAATTGCTGCCCTTCAGGAGAGGATTGAAGACCTGCCTGGCAGGGCAGGTGTGGGGCCCTAATGGGAACACGGTCCCCGCCTGCTGGCTTATGTAAATAATTAAGAACTCTCTCTTCTTAATGGGTGGGTGGGATATGGGTGGGTGGGATATGGGTCTTTTAAAGTGGGTGGGATATGGGTCTTTTAAAGTGTTTTTATGTGTTTTTAGGTCTTGTTGTAATGCCGCCCTGAGTCAGGTTCTGCCTGAGTGGGCGGCATATATAAATATGACTATTAAATTAAATTAAAATTAAATTAAGCTGTGTGTGAGAGAGAGAGAAAGAGAGAGAGAGAGAGAGAAGCTGTGTGTGTGTGTGTGTGTGTGTGTGTGTGAGAGAGAGAGAGAGAGAGAGAGAGAGAAGCTGTGTGTGTGTGTGTGTGAGAGAGAGAAGCTGTGTGTGTGTGAGAGAGAGAGAGAGAGGGAAAGAAAGAGAAGCTGTGAGTGAGTGTGTGTGTGTGTGTGTGAGAGAGAGAGAGGGGCTGGCTTCCCTGGCTGGCTCGAGGTAAGGAAGCCCAACGGGGGTGTGTGTGTGTGGGCTTCCCTTACCATGGGCTGCCTTGTGGCCCGCGGTAAGGAAACCCAGCGGCGGGGTGTGTGTGGGCTTCCCTTACCGGGGGCTGCCTTGCGGCCCACGGTAAGGAAGCCCAGTGGCGGGTGTGTGTGGGGGCTTCCCTTACCGGGGGCTGCCTTGCATTTTTGATTGGCTGCGCCGCGTTTCCCCACGTTCTTTGTGCTCCCACCTCTCAGCCTGATTGGCTGTGGCGCAGCGCGGCACAAAGAACGTTGGGAAATGAAGTTGTTTCCCTTTTTTTCGTGTTTGTGGGGCTGTTGCCCCACTGCCGCTTTACTCAATCCTTTGTTGACCTGCGGACCCAGTCCGCCTGTGTTCCCGAAGGGTGAGTGCAGGCAAGTAGGGCCAGCCGTAGGAACCTATAGCAAGTTCCAACGGTTAACCCTTGGCTTTATAGGTTAAGATTAGCCCTGAGTTCTCATTAGAAGGTCAAATAGTAAAGATGAAGATGAAGTATTTTGGACATCAAATGAGAAGAGAGGATTCACTTGAGAAGGCCTTGATGCTGGGGAAGGTGGAGGGCAAAAGAAGAAGGGGATGGCCAAAGATGAGATGGCTAGATGGTATTGTAGACACAATGGGCACGGGGCTGTGTGGACTAAGGAGGATGGTGGAGGACAGGGGTGCCTGGAGAGCGATGGTCCATGGGGTCACAAAGAGTCGGCCACACCACCTGCCGCCGTTCCCGGGCCCCGCCCTCCCCCCCTCGCCTTCGGACTCAAAAGGCGAGGGGGTGCCGAGCGAGCCGCTGCCGCTGCGCTCCTGGCCCCGGTGGGGGCGAAGAGGCCCTTCGGCCACACCACCTGCCGCCGTTCCTGGGCCCCGCCCTCCCCCCCTCGCCTTCGGACTCAAAAGGCGAGGGGGTGCCGAGCGAGCCGCTGCCGCCGCGCTCCTGGCCCCGGTGGGGGTGAAGAGGCCCTTCGGCCACACCACCTGCCGCCGTTCCCGGGCCCCGCCCTCCCCCCCTCGCCTTCGGACTCAAAAGGCGAGGGGGTGCCAAGTGAGCCGCTGCCGCCGCGTTCCTAGCCCCGGTGGGGGCGAAGAGGCCCTACAGCCACCTGCGGCTCTCTCCCCGGGCCAAGTTGGTCAGGGGAGATGGGAGCGTTGGCGCTCTCTGTGGGGAGAGTGGGGGGGGGGGCGGGGAGGGAGACAGAGGGACTGAGGCTGATGTTTGCCGGCTGGGGAAGTTGGGCTGGGCACAATATGGGATGTGAGCTGTGCTTCATCCCTTGGGGATTTTGTTAATATGGTTTACTTTTGATGCTGTGTACTTATGTATTATGTGTTGTATTGATATTGTGCTTTTCCCCTGAATTTATTTGATGTAATTGAATTGTATTATTATGTGTCATTGTATTATTATATTGTATTTATTGTCCGCCATGTAAACCGCCCTGAGTTGGGTTGCACCCGAGTGGGCGGTATATAAGCGCGAAATTAAAATAAAAAAAATTAAATTAAATTAAAAATTAAATTAAATAAAATCAACTGTGCGACTGAACAACAACAAAGTTCTAGTTTTGCCCATAAAGCATTGTGCAGAGATTTAGTGATTATTTTCTCTTCTATTGTGGCAGGAAGCAACTGTGAGATCATGTTGGCTATTGTTTTGTGCATGACAGTGGCAAAGGCTGTTTTTCAAGTAACTAAGGTAAAGGTAAAGGTTTCCCTTGCTCGAAAGCCAGTCGTATCCGACTCTAGGGTGCAGTGCTCATCTCTGTTTCTAAGCCAAAGAGCCAGCGCTATCTGCTTCTGCAGACGTTTCCGTGGTCATGTGGCAGGCATGACTAGACACCGGAGTGCACGGAATGCTGTTACCTTCCCACCGAAGTGGTTCCTATTTATCTACTTGCAATTTCTTGCTTTCAAACTGCTAGGTTGGCAGGAGCTGGGATGAAGACGGGAGCTCACTTCCGTCCTGCAGTACTCGGGAATCGAACTGCTGACCTTCCGCTTCCCAGTCAGCGTCTTAGCGACTTGAGCCACTGCAGTACCACAAGTAACTAAGGGGAAGGAAATGGTTATGACGAAAAATCAGTAAGCAAATAAAAAAGAACCAGTACTCACCTGTCTCCCCTTATTTGGGTGCATCTCAAATCTGCTAAAGAGTGGGAATCAAATTCAAGTTAGCTATTTAGAAATATAGTCAACTAGATTTTATTCATATAGCTTTTTGAATGAACTGATCTTGGTGGAATGATTGAGAAGATAATGGAATTTTCACTGCTTTTATGTTTACTGTTCACTACAGTCCCCCATTAACATCTGCACCTTCTGTTTTTCTGTCAGCTTTCTGTCACAGGGTGTCCTGCTCTGCAGACATTTTCAGCCAAAAATGGATTAAAAGAAAAATATGAAGTACCCCTTGGTAGTATCACAAAGCTTTATGCAGCAGGGAAAAAAGGAAAGAAGCATTACGTCTATTGTTGCAGTTATATTAAACAACAATAATGGCATATAAAACATTATGGATACTCCAGATTTAAAAGAAAAATTGCTCGGCTGTATGATGAAATAATGTTTATTGACTGACAGATCAAGAGGCTGTCTCTGGCTAGTATCTCTTTTTTGCTTTCATACGTGGAAATTAGTGAGTTGTTGATTTTAAGCGTAAAGGAACCTTTGTGCTTGACAGTAGAATGAGAGATTTTATCATAGCGTGATGCCCATTGTTCTGAACATTGGACAGGCCTGCTAGGTTAGATAAAGGTAAAAGTCACCCTTGCTTGAAAGCCAGCTGTATCCAACTCTGGGGTTCAGTGCTCATCTCTGTTTATAGCCAAAGAGCCAGTACTGTCTGCGTCTGTAGACGTTTCTGTGGACATGTACCAGTCATGACTAGACACCAGAGTGCACATAACACTGTTTACCTTCCCATCAAAGTGGTACCTATTTATCTACTTGCAATGTCTTGCTTTCAAACTGCTAGGTTGGCAGGATCTGGGACAGAGATGGGAGCTTACTCCATCGTGAAGTAGTCAGGCCTCGAACTGTTGACCTGCTGTTGACCTTCCACTCATCAAGTTCAGTGTTTTAACCACTAAGCCACCACAGTCCCCGCTCCTGCTAGGTTAGCCGCTTCCTATTTCTTGTGATTTCAGGGACAAAAACCTGAGAAGATGGGTAGATGCTCATGGTCTCAGATGTTATTTCTTTGTGTAACAATTGCAACAGTATATGTTAACGTGTGTGCACAATGGAAAGAGAGAGACAATGGGCTTCTCTGCCCATTGTAAAGATACATTATGTACATGACAATCATACAAACTATTTCTGTGTTGAGCTAGTAACCTCTGGTGCCATCTGGATGGGAGTAGAGCTGAGTGCCCAGGCTGAAAAAGCCAATAATCCACCTTGTCCCCCCCCCCCAAACCAACATCCCTCCCCCACCAACTCCTTCTGTCAGCTTTCTTTCATTGCCTGCAGATCTGGGGAATGCCAGACGTTCACTGGGACTTTTTCCAGGTCCCTGAGATCTGGTGGTCCAAAGCTCAAGGTTGTGTCTGAGTTTAAGATCTGAGGGAATAGAGGAGTAGTGGCTGAACCTAGTCACTGGAAGCATGTGAAGCCTAGAAAGAGGGAGAGCCCATCCCCACATGGAGAGTTTTGATGTAGAAGAGGCATCTATATCTTGTCTCCCATCAATGACAAGGCAAAGATGGAGGTGGAAATGCTCTTCCGTAACATATGCTATGTCAGTGGTGGTGAACCTTGGCACTCCAGGTGTACTTGGACTTCAATTACCAGAAGCCCAAGTCAGTACATCTGCTTACACCTGCTGATCAGGGCTTCTGGGATTTGAAGTCCAAGCACAGCTGGAGTGCCAAGGTTCACCACCATGGTGCTATGTAGTACTGATGATATAATCCAGCACAGTGTTTGAAGAAAGTTGATCTGAGAAGAAATCAACCCTGACTGCTCCTTGGAAGGTCAAATAGTGAAGATGAAGATGAAGATGAAGTACTTTGGGCATCAAATGAGAAGAGAGGATTTACTTGAGAAAGCCTTGATGCTGGGAAAGGTGGAGGGCAAAAGAAGAAGGGGATAGCCAAAAATGAGATGGGTAGATGGTATTGTAGATGCAATTGGCACAGAGCTGGGCGGTCTGAGGAGGATTTTGGAAGACAGAGGTGCCTGGCGGGCAATGGTCCATAGGGTTGCAAAGGGTCGGAATCGACTGTGCGACTGAACAACAACAAAAAGCTTGGCAACAAAAATTACTAGGACATTTTGACTTTTCTGAAGTCAAAGAAAGTAGGTTTATTTTACTGACAACATAGTGTAGAACTGACCATAATCTCGTCTACACAAAAATATTCATATTCCGACACCATCCATTTCCTTATTACTACTGCTAAGACATAAATTATTGGGTGTGTGTGTGTCTTAACCTAGAGGAAATGATGAAAACAAATCATCATTCTTCTTTATTTTTTAAAATCATGGGCTTTATCAATTTTTAAGCCTCAACAAAAATAAACACCTTCTGAATCAATGAGATCTATATGTGTTGATTTAATATACTCCATTCATTCAATGGACCTACCCTAGCTGGGATTAGCAACTGGTTATATTTTCTGTGTGCTCAATAATATGCAAATACAATACACAAATCTGCATGAAAAGATGTGACAGCATTAAGCCATATTTCCTTGCATTAGACATGATAAGCACCAATGAAAATTAAGTGCGTGTTTATCTCTTTAAAATTCATCTTCCACTATCCCCCCACCACTTGGCCAAACTGCAATTTTATAGTTGGATAATTTGGTGAAAAGATTCATTGTAAGGGATACCTAACAACAATGGTGGTGTTGATGAATAGTTGCAATTAATATATTCCCTTAATTAGTCTGGTACCTAGAAGATGCACCTGGCAGGTCATTTAAATACTGCAATTGATTTATAGCTGCTAGAAATGATTTCACCAGCTACCATCAGAGAGTGCAATTAGGAGGATTTCAATTTTTATATCCTCCCTCCCAGTTAGGAATAAACATAAAAGGTCTATGTATAATTCAAAACAAAGCAGTCACAATGATACTAATGGTTTATGGATTTTTGCAGGCGCACCCCCCAATAAAGGACTCAGACACCAATGAAAGTGGATAACGGCATTGGGCCACATTTATTGATTCATGCCCTAGTCCGAATTATAAATTTCTATTGGTAATTGACCAATCATAATTCTTAAGGCAAGCAGGCCGAAGTAACACTGGTAAGGTACCACCCAAAATTGCCAACGGCAATTGCTACAATGTATCCATTTGTATCAATTTGTTTGTTGACCACAAACAAATTGTTGACCGTAGTCAATATCTAACTAATGACCCCACCCTCTGACGCGTATCCGTAAAATCACGGGGTGATGCATGCTGTCTAGCTATAGCCATCACCCCATCGCCTAGTTCGTCGTTGACCGGACAACGTTTAACCAACTTATGCCTGTCTAGTGTTGTCCAGTCAATTGCGAACTTGCCGGATACCTGTGGGTCATAATGTTTACCTTACCAGTGCTACCCGCCACACGGAGGGGCTTCAAAGAAGGCTCGACGCCCCCCCCAGACCATCAGCTCGGTCGACAGGCCTGCTCACCAATCACCCAACAGGAGGTCCACACCTCCTCGCGACAGATGGGCCCCATCCCCTGCATACAAGTCATAACTTTGGAGGCTAATAGCGGGGTGACGACTGACCCTCCCCCAAGCCCTGTAGACAAGGAAACACGCCACTGCCCTATTCACCATGCGTCTAGCACGGTCAAGGGCCAGGAGGTCAACACCCCCTCTGTAGGAATGGCGCGGGACCATGTCCGACCAAACAAGGGTTGTGGCTGGCCAGACGTCATGCAGGTAGGCGAGGTCCTCGCAAATCGCATGTTTCAGCGACAAGCCGGTGACCTGGCCCAAATCATTGCCCCCCAGGTGTATGATCAGAATGTCAGGCGGGTCAGCATTCTGGCCTGAAAAAAGGAAAGGCAGCAGCTCCCGCCATAACATCCCGGGCTTACCATGCCATGTGAGACTTGCGTATGCACCAAGTCCCAGTCGGGGTCCCCACTCTGTCGCCGCAGCATAACGCGCTGCCCTGTGCACGTAGCTATGGCCCACCAGCCATACTGTCACCGGTGTAATACGACACTGCAGGTCTGTAAGGAAAAATGAGGGAAAGTAGGTAAGGTGACTGGGTTGGTACTCACGGCGGGAGTGGGCGCACATAAAACTGAAAACATTGCGAACCCCACCGTCCCATGCTACGTATGTCAGCCCCTGAGTACCCAAAAGCAGCTGCGGTTGAGGCCGCCCCTATACGGAATGAATGAGTGCCATAGCGGGCGCCTGGGAGGCCCACACTGGCCAGCGCTTTGCCCGTCACCTTCCAAAATTGAAATTTAGTAAGGGGAGACCCATCTTGGTGACAGAAAAACGGGCCATGGTGCGTGCCATACAGTGCAAGGAAATCCTGTAGGGCACCAACCGGACAGATGTCTGCCGAGGAACATCGTAGCAGTCTACTCCACTGCCTACGCCGTGCTGATACGTTTTAGAGGAGCGTATCCCCAACTGAGCCGAATATTGTTCACTCAGACATCTCCGAGTTCCAGTGCCCTACGACTTGCATCCGCCTTATACAGCATCTCAAGCTCGCCGATGCGGAGCACTCCAAAAAAGGCTACCGTTGTAGCCGCATGAAATGGGCTGCCTCATCTTATCAAAACAGAGGCAAGGCCAGCCCCGGGCCAATAGGGTAAAAACCCCTGGGGAAATCGGGTGGCGGTCGTCCGGGCAACGCCCACGCGCGCGCACCCACCCCTCCAAAACATGTCTCACACGGAAGTGAGTGGTGCTGTCCACGACTTGCATCCGCCTTATACAGCATCTCAAGCTCGCCGATGCGGAGCGCTCCAAAAAAGGCGACCGTTGTAGCCGCATAAAATGGGCTGCCTCATCTTATCAAAACAGAGGCCAGGCCAGCCCCGGGCCAATTGGGTAAAAACCCCTGGGGAAATCGGGTGGCGGTCGTCCGGGCAACGCCCACGCGCGTGCACCCACCCCTCCAAAACATGTCTCACACGGAAGTCAGTGGTGCTGTCCACATGACCTCCCACTTTGGCCATAAAAGCCAATGCTGACAGCTTAGATGCTATGGTGCGAGGCGCAAAGCCCTGGGCATGCAGGTAAACCATGAACCGCAGAACATGGGTTACCGGGATCGGCCAGGTTCCTGGCATTTGGAATTGGGTACAGAATGCTCTGAAAGAATTAAATGCGTGGTGATACACCTTACGCGTGCGTGGCGCTAGTGACAGGCCAATCGCCCGGTTCACCTCTCCTTGCCGATGTTCCATATCCCGACCGGGAGTGGCGAGGGAAATTCCTCCGCATCCGGGGCCAAGGCACGGAACCGGGAGATCTGCATGCGGGACAAAGCATCAGCAATATCATTAGTAACCCCTGGGACATGCCTGGCCCTGAAAAGAGCGTTGGGGCACAGGCTGCGCAACGCAAACTGGCGCACTGGGTCCATAACCCTGGGCGATTTAGAGCTCTGTGCATTGACAAAGTGGACAACAGCCGCATTGTCACACCAAAGTGGACAACCGAGTTGGCCTCCTCCTCGCCCCATAGCATCAAAGCACCCAGTATAGGGAAAATTCCAGATACGTGAGACCACGCAGGCGACCCCTGCCTGCCCAGGATGGTGGCCACCCACCATAGGCCCACTTCCAATTGAAGTACATCCCATAACTCAGGGATCCCGGGCATCGGGCTGTATCTTAAAGCAAGGGGAAGCCAGGAGCTCAGACCTCCAAAATGACACCCCATTGAAATCCCTCAGGATCTGTAGCCAGACAAGCACGTCTGCCCTGACACCCCGGGTAAGTCTAACCCTATGGTGGGGCCTGGATAGTCCTGCCATGGCGTCGCACAAGTGCCGCGCAAATGCCCTGCCCGGTGCGACGACCCTGCCAGCGAAATTGAGGTGACCATGTAGCACCAGCAGGTCCCTCGGTAATGCCATGCGCTTGGCCAGCAAGTCCGAGATAGGGGCCACTAGCCTTGACACCTTATCCCGCTGCGACCTAAAAGCCTGTGCTACCGTGTCAATCTCCACCCCCAGGAATACTAGCTGTGTAGGCGGGCCCTCGGTCTTTTCGGGCGCTAAAGGGACACCAAGTTCCTCCATTAGCGTCTGAAATGTGTTGAGGAGATGTGTGGATGTGTCCCAGCCCCGTTCAGCCCCGAATAAAATCATCCAGGGAATGGGCTACAGACCGGGACCCTGATCTGCGAACAAAAGCCCACTCTAGGAAGATGGAGGAACGCTCGAATGCCGAGCCCGAATTGGAACAGCCAAAAGGCATGGCATCAGTGCAATAATGTGCTCCCCAGAACGGGGGCGCAGGGACAGGGCCAACGACCCTGCCCGCATAGACCTCCTATCATTGCTGGCAGGAGCCACCTCCTCCCTCCCCCTAAGGGATAAAGATAGGGGGCATCCTGAGGGGACCTATCACCCATGAAAGGGATACGTGACCCCTGCCTAAAACCCTGAAGGAGATCTCCGCATCCTCTCCCTTCGGGAACAATGTGAGCCAGCGCTCCAACATGTCCACATTAATTGGGGAGGGAGCCCTTTGGTGAACTAGATCCATCTGCGGCAGTCTTGCCAGCCCCCTGTCCACCCCTCCCTCTGCCCCGCATCCCTCCAGGCCTGGGACAGCCAGAGGCCGCATGGGGGCCAGCACAGGGGGGACACTAATGTCTGTATTTGCCATTCTTCCTATTGCAGGAACCATTGGACGAGAAAGTCCAGCACAGCAGGCGGGCTGAAACCCCCCGCCCCGCCCCCTGGCAGTGGACTTGTGCTGGGGCCGCCCGCTGGACCGCATGTCCACAATGGTATCTCTCCCTGGGCGCGGGGTGCGTGGGCGTCATGTACAAAAGCCACAGCCTCTGGCATGGCTCAACCCACCCAATGTCGGGGTGCCGGGGAATCCGCATATGGAATTACACGTCATAAGCCAACCACGATGGGCCCGGAAAGTCAACCATCGCCCGGTAGATGTTGTCCAAATACTGGACCATCGAAATTGCCAAATCCGGCCGGGCCCTAAGGTACACCGCCATGTATATGAGGTAGGCCGGCAACCAGTCGGCCCACGTACGTGGTGGCTTGCTACGATGTGCCTGCTCCTTATCCCTCTCATCCTGCCCCCCCTACTCCTTGGTGGGCCCTCTGTTGAGGAGTGAGAAGGTATCCACGTAATCCCCCCGCCAGATCTTCTCTTTGGTGGTCTGTGCCAAATGGACACCCAGCGGTAAGGAATACCCCGCCGTCAGCAAGGCCGACACGGGCACAACAGGAACTGCTGGCATCTGAAAGGGGGCCTGTACTAACCCAGCCACCCCCAAAACATTCCCCACAGGGTAGAAAACACCCCCCACCACGGGGCCCTGAGTGGTAGTTGTCGTCGCCAGGTGGGGCGTCAGCGGCTGGACCGCCGCCCCACCCGCGCGAGGCCAGGCCATTGGAAACCCCCCCAACGTGGCCACGTGTGTAGGTGCACTAGCTTGGACCGCATACTCACGTGCTGCACCCCCGTAGGCCACCCCCACCGGGGGTTCCGGCCCACTGGGGGCGTCGGAGCTCGCAACCGCCGTCGAGCTCGTCGATGGGGCCTGACCCGCACCGGTCTGTTGAATGGGGAGCTGCGAGGCAGTGGCCCAGGTGGTGCCACGCGCCTCAAGCAGCTCGACCCGTCCCGTCGCCTGCCACTGCCCAGCAGACGACGCGTCGAAACGAACCCCAAAGGGAGACCAAGAGTGGCTAGCCCGGGCCAGGGATGTCTCGAGGGCCGCAACGCGGGCCAATAAGGCTTCCACGCTGACATGGGGCAAAGGACCAGCCGGCCCGCCTACTACAGGCATGGGTACAGGTCCCTGCACCCCGGGACCCGAATAGGGCAACAACCCCACACCCGGG
Organism: Bradypodion pumilum; assembly: GCA_035047305.1. Lineage (NCBI taxonomy): Eukaryota > Metazoa > Chordata > Lepidosauria > Squamata > Chamaeleonidae > Bradypodion > Bradypodion pumilum. The sequence continues at coordinate 318,589,981 of JAWDJD010000001.1, forward strand.
CCCGTTAGGGCCGATGTAGCAACCTGCCAGGGAAGGGGACCGGACCACCCCCCAAGGCTGGAAGGCCTCGGAGCGAGCTACGCTCCTATAAAGGGAGGCCCAGCGGAATGGGCAACACCATGAGAGGTGTCCACCGCTTGCGGGCCCAGGGCCACAGCCCCTACTGGCCCCGTGGGTGGGCCACCATCCTCCAGCCAGGGGGAATAGACCCCATTCCACCGGTCCCGGTGGGTGCAAGCAAATGCGGCTGCTGGGGAGGCGCAGCCGCGGTCTTCCGACCCAGATTGCGCCTCCGAACCGCATGAGCCGCGCTCGCAGCCGCCTTCTTCTTCGCAGGCCTCTCAGCCAATCGATGGGAAGCCGAAACGAGAGAATTCAGCAGCCAAAAGGCTTCCCGGTAAAAGCCAAAAGCGACGGAGGTAAGAGGGAAAAACTTCTCCGCTCCGTCGCTTCGCAAAATGGCAGCTCGGCTGCCTCGTGGCCACCCCTTTTATAAGGGAGCTGGCCACGCCCTTAACTACCCGGATGCCTTCGTCCTGTGGGGGGGGGGCGCAAAGAGCGCAGCGGCCATTTTGGCGCCGCGCTTGCATTATTAGTATCCCTCTATCAGTAGAAACAATTTTAAGAAGGTGCGTATTGTTTCATATTTGAAGGATCCATATTATTTTCTGACATGAATACTTTGTTTTTAACAGATAGGTAGCACTCTCCACAATACTTTAAGTGCTTTGCTATTGTTCATCAAATTCAAAGGTGAAGTAGCTTAAGCTTTAAAACTATGGATGCCATATAGGCATTGCATTTATTTCTTAGTCTGAGTACATAATTTATACATGGATTATAATGCAAACTGACATAAAACTGGATTTTTATTAATTTATGTGGGATCCAAGTTGCAAATAGAACCCAGGATAGCAACCAAAGGGATCCGTTATGCCCTGCTTGGCATTTATGTGGACTTTAAATTCACCAGAAATGTTTTAAATTACCATATGGCACTAGGATCCTTTATTGTTTTTCTTCAGTTTACACTAATAATTAATATTAGCTGTTCATGATTAGTACCAAAATGCGCTCCTGGTTTTGTTCTGACAGAGAGAATATAGCGTCTCCATTTCCTTTTAATTACATAGTCTACTGCGTTGTTATATCGGTTATCTGGTGATGTCTATGTGTCTAGTCATCTGTTCAGTTGCTTAAAGCATGCACTTGTGATCAACAGGGTGTTGGCTTTGGAGAACTCAACCAATCATTCTTTCGCTCCATTTCTGTTATCCCGAACAAATTTTCCAATAATATTTGGTTCTGTTCTGTTTTCTACTTTTGCTTTCCCTTCACCTATGATTTTAACTATGTATTGTTTCAGTGTTATCAACTTATTTCTGGATGCTTGCATAAAAGCTTTTATTTTCTTCTTCAGCGTCTGTAGTTGGAACATAGACCTGACTGATGGTCATGTAAATGGGTTTCCCCAGGCATCTGTTGGATATTATCTGATGAGCCCTTGCACTATAGTCACTCACTGTCTATGCTACATCATGCCATCATAATAGAGCCACTTAATTTCTTCTGTTTACAGTAAAAAAAACTGGATAGACTACTCTAGCAGCATAGTGGTTAAACTCTGTACTGCAGCTAAAACTGCGGCTGACGTGAGTTTGATTCTGAAGGTGCTCAATGTTGACTCTGTCTTCCATCCTTCTGAGGTCAGTAAAATGAGTACCCAGCATGTTGAGGGCAAAATGCTAATTACCTTGTGAACTACCCAGAGAATGCACTAAGTGTTATGGGGCCATGTATAAGTGTAATTGTTATAGCTATAGAATAAAAAAACTGGCCATGATAAATGAAGGATTGTAGAGGTTGCAATAGGAATGAATATAACTTTTCCCATCGCCATGCTTATATTGAAAATTGACGCCTGACCTTCTGCTGTAGTTTTTCATGTATAAGATAGTTGGCTCATTTTGGATTGATAAGCTGACACTCAGGGCCATCATCCTCATATCTACAATGCACATGTCTTTAATGTATTTACTATGGCTCCCTATCATACCTGTCAACTTTTGGATTTGAAAATAAGGGAAATTTTGGCCACACCCCTCTGTGGGTGTGGCCAAATCTGTGGGTGTGGCCAAATATGGCCATGTGACTTGCTGGGCTCTAGTCATGCCTGCCACATGGACATGAAAATGTCTGCAAACACAGACAGCACTGGCTCTTTGGCTGTAAATGGAGATGAGCACTGCACCCTAGAGTTGGATACGACTGGCAGATTTTACTTTCTTAGGATCAAAGATCTCTGCAGATGGTGATTGCAGCCGTGAAATAAAAAGGTGACTGATGCTTGGGAAACAAGCTATGAGAAACCAGGGGGAACATAGTTAAAAGTAGAGGCATCACCTTGCATACAAAAAATTGCATAGTCAAAGCAATGGTATTCCCGGTGGTAATGTATGGGTGTGAGAGCTGGACCATTAGGAAAGCTGAGCACAGAAAAATAGATGCCTTTGAAATGTGGTGTTAGAAATAGGTCGATCTTAGAAGAAATCAACCCTGACTGCTCACTAAAGGTCAAATAGTAAAGATGATGCTAAAGTACTTTGGACATCAAATTAGAAGAGAGGATTCACGTGAGAAAGCCTTGATGCTGGGAAAGGTGGAGGACAAAAGAAGGGGGTGGCCAAAAATAAGATGGCTAAATGGTATTGTAGATGCAATGGGCTCAAAGCTGTGTGGGCCAAAGAACCCTTTCCCCAAACTTCTTGGGAGACTTTTGTTTTGTTTTCTTTCTTGTTTACTCAGTGGCTTAAGTGACTAAGATGCTGACTGGGAAGCAGAAGGTCAGCAGTTCAATTCCCGAGTACTGCAGGACGGAATGAACTCCAGTCTTTGTCCCAGCTCGTGCCATCCTAGCAGTTTGAAAGCAAGAAATTGCAAGTAGATAAATAGGGACCACTTTGGTGGGAAGGTAACAGCGTTCTGTGTGCTCTGGTGTCTATAGTCATGCCTGCCACATGACCACAGAAATGTCTGCAGACACAGACAATGCTGGCTCTTTGGCTTTGAAACAGAGATGAGCACTGAACCCTAGAGTCAGATACGACTGGCTTTCGAGCAAGGGGCCCCCCTTTCTCATATAGTGATCAGGCAACAACCCCCTCCCCCCAATTAGGGTGCAGGAGCAAGGGATTATTTCCCCCCTCTCTCTCATATAGTGATCAAGCAACCCCCCCCTCCCAAGTTAACTCTAGAACTCTAGAAACGAAATCCTCCAGCCAGGAGGCAGGGCAGAAACAGCTCAATAAAGCATGAGTTTGCCCCTGCATATATGAAATATATTGTTCACCTAGAATAGACTCCTTGCTCCCAGCAGCCAAAACAAAGCCTCCAGGACCATGTGGCTGGCAGGAAAGGGAAAGAGAGAAACTACAGAACGCACCCCCCACTTCTCTCTCTCTCCTTCCACAAGCAAAAAGCCTGCCACACAGCATCCTCTGGTGGCCGGAAAAAAATACTGCAGCTTCGCCTGTGAGGGCTCCGATCAGGAATTTTTTTAAAAAAATAAGGGAAAATATGGGGAAATTAATAAAACGGGAGGGGGCGGGAAGAGGGGTAAAAATAAGGGGTTTTCCTGGGAAAACGGGATAGTTGACAGGTATGCTCCCTATGCCTGTTATTAAACAATTTCATATTTATAAGTTGTGTGCTTCAGCTGAATCCTGGCAAGACTGAGTGGCTTTGGGTGCTGGGTCCCATGTTATCCCAGGAACTACATCTTTGGTCCTGGCTGGGGCATCTTTGCCACAGTCAGATCCGGTGCGTGATTTGGGGGTCCTCCTGGACTCACGGCTACTGCTTGAAGAGCAGGTGGCAGCCGTGGCTAGGAGGACCTTTGCACAGCTCCATGTCATTTACCAATTATGCCCGCTCTTGGACCGGGACTCCTTGCTCACGGTCACTCATGCTCTGGTCACCTTCAGATTGGATTATTGTAGCATGCTCTACATGGGGCTGCCCTTGGCGACCATTTGGAGGCTTAAGCTGGTCCAGAGTGCAGTAGTGATGGGGTAGTGATGGGGTGCGGGTGCTATGCTCGCATCTCACCATTGCTCTGGGAGCTGCACTGGTTGCCAGTTTGCCTCCAGGTGCAATTCAAGGTGCTCGTTTTTACCTTTAAAGCCCTTCATGGCATTGGACCAGGTTACCTAAGAGACCGAATCGCCACAAGGAATTCAGCCCATCCTACTAGGGCAGACAGGAGGGGCTCACTGATGGTCCCAACAGTGAAAGAAGTTCATCTTAGCGGAGCCAGGAAGAGAGCCTTCTCAATGTCTGCCCCAGCCCTATGGAACCTCCTACCACCTGAGCTGCGTCTCCTGACGGATCTACTCCCTTTCAGAAAGATGCTGAAGACATGGCTTTGTCAGCAGGTGTGGGGCACGCTAGACTCCACTAGTCAAGCCCGTTGGCTGATTTAGCCTTTGCTAGGGACCTTTTCCAGTTTCATTATTCTGTCTTATGTGGGTAAGGGTGGGGTCGGTTGTTTTCTTTTAATGATGATTTGCTGTTGTTCTGTTTTAATGCTGATTTTAGCTGGGGGTTTTGGGTTCTTGTTTTTAGTTGCAGTTATTTTAATTGTTTTTATATTGTAATTTTTATCTATTGTATTTTCTCTCTTTCCCCTTTCTCCTTTTGTTGTTAGCCACCCTGAGTGGTGTACCCACCAGGAGGGCGGGATATAAATGTTTTAAATAAATAAGTAAATGTTTATATTCACATGGGGACACTGAAAAGCTCTCCAACAACATATCTAGAATACATTACAAAGTGCCCCAAGAATTGAGAATGGCAGGGTCTACTTGACAATAGTTTTCCTCATATTTTACTTACCCTAAGTGAGGCCAAAGAAACAAACCCAAAACAAAAACAGTCCAGGCACCTTTCACTCAATTTAAAGCACCCAGAATTTGCGGTTCTTGCCACCTTCAGAAATATACCGCTGTGTGAAGGAAATTGTTCCATGTTAGTTTTCTTTCAAAGAATAATTTTTTTGAGTGTCTTACAAATGTCATGATAGATTTCAGAGTAGGATTTGAATGCAAAGGAAGCAAGGCAGCCTTGCTCAGCAGGGAATGTCTTATGCAGAGTCAGTTGAGTGGAAGAGGAGAGATCGATGCATGAATACAGGTTGAAAAGGTCATTAAAACTGGTATTACTTATTGAACAGGATATGGAGAAGGGTGGGACAAAAGAAAATAGGCCAAAAAGAGTAGGAAGGAATTGGCCTACACTGGCAGACTGCCTACAGGCTTCCAGCTGTGGCTAAAAAGGTTGGTTAAGTGTTGCTGTTTCTTTCATGGACTTTGACTCAATTATTAGAAAACTACCTTTGGAATGCTGGAAGACTGCTGATATCTTATAATATCGCCTTCTTATTTGTTCATTGTTGTCACTCAAGTAAGCAGATGAAGGAGTTAGACGGTACACACAATGATTGGATTCTTGAGCTCAGGAGTTGCCCCTACAATGCCAGGTATCAAACTGTGATGTTAGACTTTGAAGGTGAGACTTAGCTTAGTAGTGGATAATCATGAATGGTGGTGTTATCAGGTCTAAGAACCTTAGGCAAGGGAGGGATCAGGGAAGTATAACATTAATGGGACTCAGTGGCTGCTGTTGACTCTTATTTCAGGGGGGCAGTGAATCCACTCCAGAGTTTGGTCTACACTTTAAAGAAGCTGTACAGAATGCTGAACTCTCTTCCTATAATCAGTTGAGCACCTGAGTAACCACTATAAAGTGAAGATCATAAACTGGAGTAGATTCACAGCATTCTTGAAACTGGAGTCACAGTTGTCATTGCCAGGACTGTAACTTGAGTTTTGTGCCTTCCCAGTCAACAAGGAAACATAACCTTCCTCTTGCACTAACTGTTCTCAATGCCATGACTTCCAATTCCTATCAATTACCTCAGAACTGTGATCTGGAGAACAGAATGCCCAGGTCTAGATTTAGGAACAGCTGCCCATAGTGCTGATGTGACCTTGGCATACAGCATGCTTGCATCTTAGAAGTAATTAGCTGCAAATAACTAATTTTTTATAATTATTCCATTCCCCCCAATAATGAAGGCATAACTACATTATCTTATAATAGTATCTTTAAAAAGGTATAAAATCATTAACTATTATCATTGTACTGTCACAATTTTCTGGTATAACTGTACTTTTTTAGTTAATATATAGTTTTGAGGAGGTGGCCTTATTGAATTGCAGATGGTGAATCTAACATGATTCAAGTAATGCTTTGTATTTTGCCTCATGCTGTGACCTCATATGTTGACGTGAATGCTGAAGCAACAATGGGATAAGTGAGTAGAGGATGTTTTGTACCAGAGACCAATGGCTTGTTGTATTCAGATTTTTAAAAACTAAACAATATAAACTTACTCTTAGTTACTTTTGAGGAATGGGATAATAAAAATTAGTTTTAAAATTGTAATTATAATAGTAACTACATTTTACAGCCTGTAGCTAAATACTTTTAAAAACTAACTTTCCCGTCTTTGAGCATGCTTTCCTGACAACAATTAGGTTATTTCAGCCAGCATTTCCTATTATGTGCAGTTTGTTTGTTATAAAAAGAAAACTCAAGTTCAAATAACCCAAGTTCAAGGTTTACTGTCAACATTTCTGATCCTTTTATTTTACTGCCAGCTTCTTTTGTAGCATTCTCAGTAATATGTATAATGGTAGGAATATGATTCATCTCTGACTGTTTCATAGAAACCTATTAAATTACAGAGGAGGAGAATGAAGGTCTAAGAAGCCTTATACTATGCAGCCAAATGAAATGCCTTAAAACATCATTGGCTTTGGAGGAAAAGTCTATGGTTAAATCTCCCCCTTTGAGATCTATGATCTTTAAGCTGCTTACTTTGTATTGCACATGTAGTAGCCAGTTTTATTTACTTGCTACCATTGTGACCTGTTTTTCCTTTACTGGACTCTAGCTTGCATACTTGTGCCATGGTGGTGCAGTGGTTAAACTGCTACCCTGCAACCAAAAGGTTGTGAGGACTCAAGGTTGACTCACCCTTCCAGCTTTCCGAGGTCGGTACTCACCCAGCATATTGGGGGACAAAATGCTAATTAACTTGTGAACCACCCAGAGGGTGCATTATGTGCTATGGGGGCGGTATATAAGTGTGATGGCTTGGCTTTGCTTCACCTCATCCTCGCTGTATTTGCACAACCACTTTGTGAGACAAATCAGGCTGAGACTGTGCGGCTGGCCTAAGCTTCATGATCAAGTGGAGATTTGAACTCAGGTCCCCTGAGTCTTAATCCAACATTGCAAACACAAGTGTGATTTCATCAAATATTCATGAAAAGTCTAGTTGCTCAGGTTATAAAACTGTCTGAATGCCTGAAGTTCAGATTTAGGAGAAAAGGCACGCTGTTTGGGGATAGTTGATACCGTCCTCAGATAGTTTCTAGAAGTGAGAGTAGCTTTGAGAGATAGGCTTGTCTGTGGAAAGAGATTGCAGAAAGAAAGAAGCCCAAAGAAGAGGTGGAAGATGGTGAAGGAATGGTATAAAGTCATCAATGAACTGAAAAACAGGAACCTGAATAAAAAGGTAGATGAAACAAAGCAAAGAAAAAAGAAAAGCATAGAGGATGTGAGAGAAGAAAGAGATACTAAGAATATGCTCAGAATAAGCCTATTAAGTATTCAAGGTTGAGAGACAATGGTTCCTATAACCCAGGAGGAAATTGAGGATCCAGGGAAACTTTCTGACAGGCATCTGGAGAAGATGAAGCAATGGAGAAAGGCTGTTGAACAATGGAAGAAAGGGGTAGGACCAAAATATGAGTGACTAAACTACACCTAAGGTACAAAGAAGAAAGTCAAGAACCACAGGGAGGAGACACACACAGGGGGATATTATGAAAGGTTCAGAGTATGGTTTAGAGAGCCAAGGGGGTTTCTTCTCCTTCTGTGTCTAGGCTGGACATGAAACTGACAAAAGGAAGGCACCTCTTGGTGATTTCATTTTGCAGTTCCTTCTGCCTGACCTAGTGTTAGAAAGATTAGCTGGCAACACAAGGTTGTCATTACCAGGGTATTCCTGATTGTGGTTCAAAAATACCACAATCTTTGAGGAGGCTCTTTCTGGGATTAAAATGATCTCAAAGGGATTATGGAATAGCTATACAGTGTATAGCATTTTAGATCGTGACAAAGAAATTTCAGTGATTGTGGCTTCTGCTGGTCAGTGTAGCATTGTGTCCTTGACAACCTACCTGGAAGCAAGCGGATAAGCAGTTTTTGCCATGCTTGTTCATGTACTGGAAGGAGAGATACAGGCTTAATTTTAGGTATTGTTTCAGACATTAGCCAGCCCTTTGGAAGCAAGTTTCTCATGTGACTACAGTTTTCTGCTTTATTGCATATAATTACATTTATAAATATAGTATTAGCATTTATAAATATAGCCCAGGTAGACAATCATAGGTACATGATATCACACATATTTAAAGTTTGCTACAAATGTTTACTTTTCACTTTTTATCTACTTGTCTTTTATATTCAGCTCAGTAATTCCAGATTTATTTTTTATACCAGACACTCACTAAATTGGTCTATTAACCTCACTATCTTTCTCAAACATGTTAGAAGCTTCCAAAAATAGCATCATCTTGATGAGTGCAGGTGCCATTATTAATAAATTATCCAGCCCTGCCTTTATTGATAAATTATCCAGCCCCTTGACCTTTTTTTTACTATCCTATGTTTGTATAATTAGTAATGGTAAAGGTAAAGGTTTTCCTTGCTCGAAATCCAGTTGTATCCGACTCTAGGGTTCAGTGCTCATCTCTGTTTCAAAGCCCAAGAGCCAGCGCTGTCTACTTCTGCAGACATTTCCATGGTCATGTAGCAGGCATGACTAGACACCAGAGCGCACGGAATGCTGTTACCTTCCCACCAAAGTGGTTCCTATTTATCTACTTGCAATTTCTTGCTTTCGAACTGCTAGGTTGGCAGGAGCTGGGACAAAGATGGGAGCTCAGTACTTCTACTTTATTTTTTTTTATTTTTTTTTGGGGGGGGGTCGACATATGGAATGAATACTTTCCTTGACATCATGGTACATACATGTACAAATCTTGCATGTCTGAGGACAGAATTGATCAAAAGTCTTAGGGAAAGGAAAGAAAATGCATTTCTGATCTAAATTCAAAGCTTTGCTGGTGACATTCCAAGTTCTAAATGGCTTGGGGCTTTGATACTAGAGGGAATACCATCCACTGCAATGTCAACATTAAAATATGCCAAAGAAGTCCATTTTTGTTCCCCACCAATTAGAGCAGATGGAGAAGTGGAAAGAAGAGTCTCTTGGCTATAGCATCTGGTTGTGAAATGACCTTCTCTTGAGGGCCACATAGACTTCATTTTGGCACCAAATTAAAACATGATTGCTCTGAGTTTTAGGAACCCCTTGATCATGGTTTTGGTTGGGTTTATTGGATTGTGGTTTGTGTGTGTGTGTGTTTGGTTATGATTCCGTTGAACTGTTTTTATTTACAAAACTGTTTCGCAAACAAATGAGCTTTAGAGTTTGCCAGAGTGGGAAAATATCCCAGATTGGTGGGGTATAAATGCAATCAATCAATCAATCAATTCTTCATTAGTGGATTTCTGGGTCTTGGGGTGTTTGCTGGTGTCTCCAGAAATTGGCATGCCTCTCTAAATCTCCAGGCAGAGAGACAAAAATCACACAAAAATAAGGTTTGCGTTTTCTGCGTCAAGTGCCTTTAAACTAGTGTTGATTGCTTCTTGAGTCACATTGACTCAGCAGAAAGGTGTTTCCATCCCTGCCAAAACTTGCCTGCCTTTGTGAGGCAGGAGATGTCTTGTGACATCTAAAAGGTTCTCCCATGTGACATCTTTAGTGTATGGGACCAAGGACAACAGGACAACCGAAGGGTTGGTTTAACGCAGGTTTATTGCATAGTGTTCCGGTGAAGCATGAGGTAATGGCGGTGATACATCTCAATATATACAGTAGCACTCTACATTTGAATCTTGTAGCACGGTAGCTCATTGGCTGCTACCGGCGTGGCCTCGCCCAGGCACGCCTCTTTCTTCTGCTGCTGAATGCGGGGAAGGTTTTCCCGCGGCTGTTTGTAATTGAGCAATGTGGACCATGTGAGACTGAACGCTCGCAGCTGCCCTCTATGGGCTGTCTGCTTGCGTTCCTTTACAGCTGAGATCGTTGGTATTTGGAGTGGTTACATTCTTGCCTTTACAGTATAATGGACATGCACACATACATACATACATAACATCCCTCCACCCTAGGATGGGATGAAGTCCCGCAACCATTGTGGCTTGCCGCACGTGCGCTTGGGGCGTGCCTGCGTCTGCCCTAGTACTGGAGAGTCTGTGATCCCTGACTCCGCGGGTGCTTGTCCTGCAACGGGAAACGGGGATTCGTTAGTGGCTCTGTGGGGCGTCCGTGCCTGCCCTGCGCCCGGGGATGGGAATGGAATGAACAGTTGGGAGGTGAATCCCTGCCTGTTGCTCTCGGACCCCAGAGACCCTCCCATTGTGAACCGTGGAACCGATGAGGTCGCCCTTGTGGTTCTGCTACCTTCTGATCCCCGCTCGGGGGATCTTGAGACTGTGGTGGGCGGACTCGCCGTTGCCTCCCGTCTTGGGGGTGTCGGTCTCCGGGAAATTGGCGCTATATTGCATTCTAACTCACAGGGGCTACTGGGACTGGAAGTACCAGGGGCTGAACTGAAACCCCTCTTTTCGCTAGGACGGGTGGGGGACCACTCCGCTAACTCCCCCTGGTACTGTAAATCAACGTCTAAACTTCTATGGGCATCTGTGTTTCGGGGGAACTTCCGAGGGGTATGTGTGTGGTCGGGGCTCTTCCTTTCTGCCGCGGCCTCCCGCAAAAGATCTCTGTGGATCGATTCCCTTTCCTCCCCCCTTGGTGGGGACCCATGCTCCCCCTTTCCTCCCCCTTGGGCTAAACGGGTGGGGGAGTACCCTAACGCTGATTCGATGCTATTTTTGTCTCCGTCCTGCTCTCCGGGGACCCTGCGCCTGAGCTGGTCCACGTGTCGCCTCCACAGGAAACCTGTACTGGTCTCCACGCGGTATGAGACGGGGCCGGTTTGTTCTACTACGGTGCCCGGTACCCAGGCTGGCCCCGCGTTGGCGTAGTTCCTGCAGTGCACCGGGGCGCCTACGCTGAAACTCTTTGTGGGTTCCATCCCTATGTTCCACCCTTTGTCCTCTACTCTCGTGGGGTCTAGCTTGGAGATTCCCGTGGCCAGCTTCCTGCGCATCAACAGCTCTGCGGGGGAGTACCCTGACGCCAATGGGGTGACCCTGTACCTTAGCAGGAATTGGCACAATTTCAGGTCGAGGTCTCCGTGGCCCATGCGCAGCAGCGCGTCTTTCGTGGTGCGCACGAGGCGCTCTACTTGGCCGTTGGTGGCCGGGTGAAAAGGGGCGGAGGTGATGTGCCGAACGGCGTTGCGCTCCATGAATGCCCCGAACTCGGCGGATGTGAAACAGCTAGCGTTATCGCTGACGAGGGTGTCGGGTAAACCGAACGTGGAAAAGACCCTCCGTAACTGTTTAATTATTGTGGCCGAGGAGGTGCTCGAGACTGGAATGACCTCTAACCACTTGGAGAACGCGTCCACTACAAGGAGGAAGAGCGTTCCCCTGAACGGGCCAGCAAAATCTACGTGTACCCGGGACCAGGGCCCCCTTGCTGCGTCCCACTCCCTATGTGGCGAGCGGGCCTCTTCTGGCCTGGAGCTTTGGCACGCTTCGCAAGTGCCGACCATGTGTTCGATGTCGGCGTCTAGCTGGGGCCACCAAAAGTAACTGCGGGCCAGTGCCTTAGAGCGGACGATCCCCGGGTGGCTGACGTGCAGCAGTTTAAGCACCCTCGGCCGGAGAGACGTGGGGATCACTACCCGCTGTCCCCACAAAAGGCAACCCCTCTCTAGGGACAACTCTAGTTTCTTTTTGAAAAATGTGTCAAATTCCGCTGCTGGGGAAGACACGGGCCACCCTTTCTGTACCCAGGAGCAAACTGTGGCCAGCGTTTTGTCCTTGCCGGTCGCTTTAGCGATGTCGGCCGGTACTACTGGAGGGGAGTCTAGGACCTCTATCATTAAGACCTGGTGGTCCCTCTCTACCTCGCCCACGTGGCAGCCATCCCGGGGAATGGGGGACCTCGACAGGGCATCCACATGGCTGATCTCCTTCCCGGGCCGGTATACCAACGCGTGCTGATACGCGTTGAGAAAAATGGCCCACCTGAGCATTCTCGGGGACAGGATTTGGGGTGTGGGCTTATCTGTGGTGAAAATGCCTAGCAGGGGCTTGTGGTCAGTCACTATTGTGAAGGGGCGGCCGTACACAAAATCATGAAATTTCTTGGTCCTCGCAATTATCGCTAGTGCTTCCCTGTCTGTCTGGGCATAGTTTCTCTCCGCTTGGGACAAGGACCTAGAGTAGAACGCTATCGGGGCCTCCCTCCCGTTCTCCAGTACGTGGCATAACACCGCCCCCACCCCCACCGGGGATGCATCACATATTAGGACCACTGGGCGTTTGGGATTGAAGTGGGTCAGTACAGCATCTGATGCCAGGAGTCGCTTCAGGTCATTGAAAGCCTTCTCCTGGACGTCGCCCCACTTCCATGCCTCATCCTTTTTTAACAATTTGTGTAGCGGTTCCGCCACTGCTGCCTTCCGCGGAAGGAAGGAGTGGTAAAAATTGAGCAGTCCCAGGAACGACTGCAACTCGGGCTTGGAGGTGGGGCGAGGGGCCTTCTTGATGGCGGCCACCTTGGATTGGGATGGCCTGATTCCCTCGGGAGTAACACGGAACCCTAGGAACTCAACCTCAGTTGCGAAGAAAACGCATTTGTCTTTTCGCAACCGCAACCCCGCCTTTTCGAATATTGCCAGGACCTTTCCCAACCTTGTTGCTAATTCGGCCCGGCTCCCCCCTGTAATCAATACATCATCAAAGTAGGGTAACACCCCCTCTAACCCCTTCAGGAGGCGTTCCACGAGTGACTGGAAAATCCCGGGCGCCGAATTCACGCCGAATTGGAGGCGCGATACCTGGAACGCCCCTTTGTGGGTGAATATGGTCTGTGCAGCAGCTGCGGCGGGGGTCACCGGGAGTTGCTGGTAGGCTTGGGCCAGGTCGAGTTTAGCGAAACACCTCCCCCCGTGTAACCTGGCCAACAAGTGGCTGACTACCGGCACCGGATACGCATTAGGGCGGATCGCCTTATTGATGGTGCACTTGTAATCAGCGCATATGCGGACCTCCCCGTTGGCCTTGAGCGCTGTTACAATTGGAGTTTCCCACTCCGCAGAATCAACAGGAACAAGAATCCCCTGGCCCACCAATTTGTCCAACTCCGCCTCTATTTTGTCCTTTAGTGCGAAAGTCTGATTGGACGTACTCCAGGGTCCAGGTCGAAAGTCACTGGGGGCCCCTTGAATTTTCCGAGCCCCTTTTTGAAAACCTCGGGGTGCGCGTCGCACACGCTCTGTATTGGATCAGTCCCGGTGGCGTGTGCTCCCACGGCGTGCACCCCCCCAATGAACAACCCCAGGGGCTGGAACCATTGAGTCCCGAGGAGGCTGCATTTTCCTCCCTTGAGGACGACTAGGGGAAGCGTTGCGGTGTGCTTTTTAAACTGGACCTGGAACTTCCCAATCCCCAACACTGGGATGCGGTTCCCTTGCACGTCCTTCAGTGTGGCCCTCAACGCTTTGAGGTTGGGCCGCACTCGGGGGGCGATTTTCATGAACTCCCCCTGGGAAATAATAGAGTATGATGAACCCGAGTCCACCTCCATTCTAACAGGGGCCCCTTGTATTACTACCTCAACGAAGTATCGGGGGTGCTCCGTGGAAACGCTGCAAACCGGAGCGTCGTCCTCGCTGTCGTCGGAGATGCGCCCTACGCCGTCCCGCGTCCTCGTGGTCCGGGTGCCGTCCTTTGGCCTCGTGCCGTCCTTTGGCCTCGTGGTGCGGTCCTGCCTCGCCGAGCGGTCTGGAGAACTCCTTGTGGCCTCGCGCCGCTTCCGGCAGACCTTGGCGATGTGCCCGCGCCGGCCGCAGTTGTGGCACTCGGCCTTGCGGAATGGGCATTTGGCGCGGGCGTGGGCTGCGCCGCAGCCGTCGCAGCGCCGGCCCTCTCTCTGGACCCTCCGGACGTCCTCGTCGTCGCCGCTCTCCGCAGACGAGTCCGAAGCTCGCCGGGCCGCGCGCACCGAGCTCTCTGCCTTGGCGGGCTTCGGGCGCCAGTCCTGGAGCTCTTGCACCCCGGCAGTCGTGGCCTCCGCGGCCTGCGCCGTGTCGAGGACTTGTTGCCACGTGGGAGGCGGCTCCCTTTTCATCAGCGCGCGCTGAGTCTCTGTGTCCCTCAGACCGCAGAGCAGGCAGTCCCGGAGGGTGACTTCTGGGATCTCCCACTTGCATGGGCCGGCGGCCAGCCGCAGGGCCGCGGCGAGCTCAGCGACTGACTCCCCGGGCGCCTGGACTCGCCTCCAGAACGCGCTCCGAGTGGGGAACATCGCTATCGCTGGCCGGAGATGGGCGCGCAGCGCCGCCAGGAGCTCTGTGGCTTTGAGGTCGCCCACCTTCCTCGGCGCGATCAGGTCCACCAAGGTCCTCTTGGTCTCGTGTCCGAGCATGCGGACGAAAATGGCCCTCTTCTTGGCCTCGTCTGAGACTTCGAGCTCCACCAGCGCTGCGTTGAAGTCTATCTCAAACAGCTCCAAGTCTCCCGGCTTCCTGATCTCGTAGCCGGCGCATGTCTTGGTCCCGTGGGCAGCCATATCCCACCTTCGTCGCCAATTTAGTGTATGGGACCAAGGACAACAGGACAACCGAAGGGTTGGTTTAACGCAGGTTTATTGCATAGTGTTCCGGTGAAGCATGAGGTAATGGCGGTGATACATCTCAATATATACAGTAGCACTCTACATTTGAATCTTGTAGCACGGTAGCTCATTGGCTGCTACCGGCGTGGCCTCGCCCAGGCACGCCTCTTTCTTCTGCTGCTGAATGCGGGGAAGGTTTTCCCGCGGCTGTTTGTAATTGAGCAATGTGGACCATGTGAGACTGAACGCTCGCAGCTGCCCTCTATGGGCTGTCTGCTCGCGTTCCTTTACAGCTGAGATCGTTGGTATTTGGAGTGGTTACATTCTTGCCTTTACAGTATAATGGACATGCACACATACATACATACATAACATCATCACAAAAACTTTTCTCTTCATCTCAATTTTTAGGACTGCAATCTCAAGGAATGGGATGCTGTTGACCTGATAATCCTATTCATCAAAGTCAAGTGATATAAAATTTGGGGCCATGGCAGAGGTTCTTGGCCTTTGCAGAGATTTTGGTCTTCCAACTCCCAGAAGTCTCAGGTGACATGGCCAATTGCAAGGGCATCTGGGAACTGATGTGCAAACATGTGGAGTAGCAAAAGTTTAGAATCACAAGGGTAGAGAGAAAGGCAAAAAACCCCAAATGTGATAACCATTGTTTTTAAGGACAGATTGTTAGGGAGGCAAGATAGAGTTTGCAAACAAAGGTGTTAAGGTATAAGTCCAAAGTTGCTGCTTCCATTGCTGAGAAACGTTTTGTAGACTTGTAGCACTACAGCTGATCTCAGCCCAGACACACAGGACTCTTGAGCTAGCTTAGAGCAGAACAGTTGTTTAGCTTATTTTTATCACATCATGAGTGTAATAGAACTGTTTTAAAAACACAAAACAAAACAGAATAAATAGACTGTTCCCACAGGAATAACCTTCAAGAGTAAATTTGGGCTGATACATGTCCAGGTAATATTTCTCCATAGTGGGAAGTTTCATTTGAATTTCTGTAGTGGTAGGTTTACGTCCATGAACCAATAATGCAAGCTAAATAATATGAGAATCAATAAAGAGAAGACTGAGATAATGGCAATTGGAAGGAAACAGCATACTCTAAATATCAAAATAGAGGGAACAGGTATAGAACAAGTTGCAAAGTTCAGATACCTAGGAACAACATTTACTGAAGATGGAAAAATGGATGATGGGGCAGTAAGGCAAACCAAATGTTGGGACAGTTAGCTCTGTTCTCACAACATAAGGCAATACCAACCAGCACAAAGAAACACCTCATACAAAGCATATTCATTCCCACCTTATGTTACCAGTGCAAATATGGACATTTATAACAAAACATAAATAAAAGTTGGCCACCATGGAAATGAGATGTCTGAGGAAGGCTGCTGGAGTGACTAGAAGAGTTAAAAGCAGGAATGAGGTTATAAGGGAAAGAATTAGAATAGAATGAAGCATTTGGTGATAATGTTTTGGAATTCCATACCATACAAGGATTATGTGAAAAGAGGAGAAGGACAAAGACCATGAGGCAGACCAAGAGGAAGGTGGAGAGATAACATCAAAGAAGCTTCACAAGAACGCAAAATAATACTGGTAGAGGCTGCAAGAAGTGTCAGAGCAAGAAGCTTCTATAATTTCCCTCAACACTCAAAGGGGCTAAAGAGGAAGCAAAGAACAAAAGTGGGAAGTCTTATTTGTTAGGATGGCTAGTGTAGAACTATACACTTATCTGAGACTGAAGACTGGGCTGCCAATTAGCACAAAGTCCTAGCTTAGTATTCAGTAACTAGTTGGCAGTTGTCAAGAATTTGCAATAAACAAACAAACAAACAAATAAATAAATAGTATACCAATGGCTATGATTCAAACAAAAATTGAAATGTTTGCTTTTTTTAGCGTAAGAGGACAATACTTTCTTCTCTAGTGCAGCTGAAGTTTTTTCTTTCTCAAAGATTTCCACATAGATTTACAATTATCATAAGAGTGAGTGTAGTTTGTTTGCTCCCCACAAAAGCTAGGATGATTTTTATTGACCAATCTTTGATCTGAGAGATTAAAGAAAGTACTGCATGAACAGTAGAAAGGATAACACTGAGGGGGTCAATAGGCTTACTGCAACTTGGAAATGAAAGTGAACTATTCCATGGGGAGAAGGGGTAATTTAACATTCTTCCTGGGAACTCAGGAGAGTTTCTCCCCCTTTTTTTACCTCCTTTTTTTAAATGAAAAAAAAATATACATCTTACTTACAGGTTTCTCCATGACTTAATACCACAGCTATAACAGGAGGTCATTCCGAGGGCAGTAGATTCACCAACATAATTCTGCACAGTGCTTTTTAGCCCAAATGGCTTGGCTGTCTCACATTCGCACTCTTGATTGAAATGTTTCTGGTAGACTTTTGGAATGCAGTCTGAAGGCTTAGTGGCTCAATATTTTCCAACATGAATACATTTCCAATCTCATAGAAAGTTTCTATGAATTGCAGCAAAAGTTTATGGGCTTTTGTTTTTCTTCAGTCTAACTCTCTAAACTTTGGCACAAGCTTGGTGATGTGGTTAGGCATGCTTGAGAAAGAGCTAGGCCTATAAGGTTGAGATAAATTCATCTATATGAACTGTATATTTTTAATATAAAAATTACAAAGGGAAAAAGCTTGAATTCACTGGTAGGTGAACCAAAAAACAATGGCCTATGGCTGTAAAATCTCTCTTGCTAGCTTGTAGCAAGGGCAACATGCTCCCATGAGCCATTTTGTTGGGATAAGCTCTAACCTCTAAGCCAACAGTGGGGAACTTCTGGCCTTCAATTTGCTGCTAAACTGCAACTTCTATAAACCCTCAATATTGGTGAAGTTGGCTGGAGCTAATAAGAACATCCAGAGAAGCACACATACCAAAATTCCACTCCAATGTTTGATATAATTTGGAGATGAATTGGGGGAAATAACTACACAGTACAGTACTTTAAGTATGGGTAATCAGTTAATCTGCAGGGAAGCTCAGTAGTTTAGGAAATGTTGGCAGTTCAATTCCCCACTGTGCCACCTTGATAGGGCTGAACTGTGGTAGTTTAGTGGTTAAAACACTGAGCTTGGAGGCTGGAAGGTCTGGGTTTGATAGCTGAGTGCTGCACGACGGATCTTGGGGACATGAAAGAAGCCCCATTTGAGCATCCCCTGAGTGGAGTTTCTCCAGCAAAAATCTTTTCAGCCCAGAGTAATTTCTGACACGAAGTTTATTTATAGGGCTGAATTTGATGATCCATAGGGTCCCTTCCAATTATACAATTTTAAAACTACTAAGATTGTTATTATTTTCAATTATTATTAATTGTAAATTTAAAAATCATGTTTGGGTATTGGACAGCTCCCTGGATAATCACCTGCATTGTGCTTTTTTGTCTGCAAAGTGGGAGAGGTGGAATTGATTTGCTGAATTTCACTCTGCTTATGACATCACTCAAGTCTTTGTAACAGAGATTCTAATATTTCAAATGATTTGGACTCCAGTTCAAAACAGGCAGCCCCGGCCAGCACAGTCCATAGTTAGGAATCTGGAGTTGAAATATCTTTCACAGAGGATATAACAGTGAAAAAGCTAGATGCTGTGTTTGGAATATTGTGCCTTTAACTAATGTAACACTCGGATGAGTGGATATAATAACCACCAGCTGTAACACTGTAACCTTCTGTATCAGGACGCGAGCTAGTGACCACTAGGGGCAATAGCGAGCGCCCAGCTCACATGGTTCCAATTCCCCAAATACCTACAGCGCGGGAAGATTCCTGCCACCACCTCACCTGGACAAGAAGGGCGTGAAGGGGAATGACGTCACGCTGACAGTAGCCAATGGGCTATCGAGGAGCCACATTCAAATGTATAGCCACAGTATATATTGAGCTGTTCATCTGCCATTACCACATGTTCCCCCGTACCATCATGCAATAAAGATGTGTTAAGCCAACCTTTCGGCTGTTTCTATTGTCTTGGTTCTCATACACTAAACTAGATGAGAATGTCTCTTGCCTTTCTCCAGCAAGACTACAACAGACAGAAAATGTCTAGTTCTGCTCACATGTAACTGCTAAGTCTGTTGCTAGAAAGTGACTTAATGTTTTCAGGGAGACAGAAAAAAACCAGAGTTTTGTAGGATTTTACAAGATGAATAAATTTTCTTTGGCATAACCATTTATATCAGGGATGGCCAAATTTTTCACACCATGCGCCTGACCATGCCCCCTAGACAGCTGAGCGGGCTGGTCATATGGTTCCCCCTACTGTAAAATGCTGCCATAAAACACATCCACGGCTGTTGTAAATGAGTTTACGACAGCTGTGGGTGCATTTATGGCAGCGTTTACAGCAGGCTCGGGCCCATTTTATGGTTGTCTTAAACGTGTCCACTTCCACTTCTGGTAGTGGCGAGGGCAGCAGCAGGCCATATGAAATGGTGATGCATACCAGGTCTGGCCCTGGGCCATAGTTTGGCCACCCCTGCTCTATATAGACTGCAGTCCCCTTTTGAGAAGCATGGTATGTTGTCTCAGAAGGAAGATATTTATCTCCCGAGACTACAGGGAATGCAAGCAGACTGAAGAATGAATCTGCAGACCACGGGATGGGGGTTAGCAAAGATTGTCACTGGAAATCAAGGTCAAAATCATCTATAAATGTGTAAAAGACAAATAGTGAACAGAAACAGGGGGAAATAAATGAATTCATTTGAATTGTGGTGTTGGAGGAGGGTCTTACTGATACCAAAGAACACCAGAGAAACAGGGCAGTGGGTTCTCCATCAAGTCAAGACTGAACTCTCATTTAAGCAAAAATGAGTAAACTGAGGCTCTCATACCATGCAAGTATAATGACATACAGAATCTATCAGAAAAGACAATATTGCTGGGGGAAGTGATGGTTAGTGCAGTAGGAAGAGAGGAAGACCTGACATGAGATTTAATAATATAAACCAATTTTATTGGTTTGAAAGATCTGAACAGAGCTGTTAATGATAGGTTTGATTCCTGGCATTTCTTTCTTCTTCTTGTTCTGCCATATCTGAATCCAAATATTGTAGATTATGGCAATCAGCCATGAAGAATATCCTGTGGATAAAATGCTATAGTGTTTAATCTGCCTCCTGTATCACAGCATGACACCCCATACCACTGATCCAGTTCTGCAAGTCACTTTCTGGTCCGGAGCCCTTTTGGCACACAAAGTCCTCATCAGTCCCAGGCCAGTTTTGATGAAGCTGCTGCCCTCCATCAAGATGGATTCAAGTGCAATTTAATCCACTTGGGGACCATCACCCTTCCCTGTGGACTTTGGCACCCAAGGCTGCTTTTCCTCAGGATTGTCAGGTTAGTTAACTGCCGCCTGACACTCGGTGTTGAGTCACTGGCAGCATGACAGCAGGATAACCTGGCCAGACAAATTAAATTAATCAATTTAAATTAATCAAGCAACAGGCCATGAAGAAAAAATTTATCTCTTCCTGTGATCCTGCAGAACATCTACCAAGCAGTTTATGAAAGGTCATAATAGGCCATGGGTCCAATGGGTATCAAACTTTGGCATGCCATGAATTTCAGACTTCAGTTCTAGGAAACCTGACCATGATTGAATGTGGCATGAACCCTGAGTATAACAGTAGCAATATATACTTCCCCATAGTGTTTAGAGTACTCTGGGTGGTATAAAATATAATTAACATATTTTGGCCCAACATGCTTGATACTCACTTTATCAGCCTTTGAAAAATGGAAGGCTGAATCCACCATGAACCCATTGAGTTTGAACTCATATTGTGAGCAGGTTTTCAAATTAACTACTTCATTACAAGGACCAAAGATTAGGATTGTTTTATCATAAGGTTTTCAAGATAAAAAATTCAGAAGTGGTTTGCCATTGCCTTCTTCTGCTCAGTATTTACAAAAGTTAGTTGGAGTGACACTACCATTCTCTGCGAAATAACTTCCATCAGTGTAATCTTCCACTATTGCTGTGGCCTAGTAGGTGCCCGCCAGGAGTTTCATCATCCCGATAACCATTGCAACTATCATCCTCTTTTTCTGACTGTTACTCCTGAACAGTTCAGTCTAGTATCTCGTCTTTAAACATTCCACATTGGGTGACCCTGCTAAGAGTCTAGACTCATAATGGAATCTAGCCTTCTGACAGTATGGCACTTAGATTTTTTAACACACTCAGAACCCCACACCGTATTAAGGTGCGTATCCAAAAGCTACTCTATGATATACTGGGGAAGAGCAAAGGACAAATATGAATACAACTGTTGCTAATGATGCAACTAGATTAAACTGAGCAAGGTTGTCTAGTGACTGACATAAACAGAGCTGAAAGGAAAATCCAATGCCGCATAATGCATACAATTGGAACATGGATGAGTATGAATCAAGATAAGCTAGAAATTGTAATGCAAGGAACAGCCCATTTAAACATTGCAGTAACTGATGTGAGTGAACTAAAGTAGAATAGATTGGAACATTTTCAGTTAGATTACTACAAAGTGTTTAACTCAGGAAATGACAAAATCAGAGGAAACTAAGTGGCTGTAATCTTGAGGCATTATGTAACGCAGCAGTTAGTGGCTATATTAAAAGGATGACCAAATAATATTCATTCCACTCCTAGGAGAAAAACATCAACATAATTATCATTCAAGTCTATACTCCAACTACAGATACTGAAGAAGAAACTGAAAGCTTTATGTAAGTGTTCAGGAGGAAATTGACCACACACCAAAACAAGACTTGTTGATAGCCATAGGTAACTAGAATGCAAAAGTAGAAAACAAAACAGAATCAAATATGTGTGTGTGTGTGTGTGTGTGTGTGTGTGTGTGTGTGTGTGTGTATGTGTGTAGTTCCGATCTTTTACCATCTTCCAAAGATACACAAAATGACAAGTCCAAATGATGTAATAAAAGCGAGATCTATAATTTCAATCACTGAGCCCCTGGCAAAATATACTGATGCTTTTATTAGTGTCCAAATGAAGAATACTCCAACATACGTAAGAGATTCGGCTGATTTTATAGCCCAACTAGAAGGTCTGCAACTTACCGAGGATTCTGTTTTTCTCTCTATGGACGTGGTTTCATTGTACACAAACATACCTTTGGAGGATGCTAGGGTGGTGGTGGAAGATGCACTATTGTCTAGGTCCCATTCACACACCCCCACTCACTTTATTTTGGATTTGATTTCTATTTGTTTAGAACATAATTATTTTAGGTTTTGTAATGATTTCCCCCTCCAAATTAAGGGTGTGGCTATGGGGTGTAATTTGGCTCCTTCGATCGCAAATTTATTTATGATTAAATTTGAAAGGGATTTTTTGTTAAATGCCACAGTTAACCCGTATTTTTCAGAAATTATAATTTGCAAACGGTTCATTGACGATCTTTTCTTTATTTTTAAAAGCAGTCGAATTGTTGAGGAGTTCGTGGAAGGGGCTAATCATCAGAACCCTAATGTTAGTTTTACACATGTTACTGAGCAAGGATCAATTCCATTTTTAGATCTTAATGTGTTCAAGGATTAACATTGTAAATTGAGTATGAGCCTCTTTAGAAAGAAAACTGATAGGAACACATATCTCCATTTTGACTCTTTCCACCCTAGGTTCCTCAAGGATAACATACCATACGGAGTTCTAGCAAGAGCTAAAAGGTACAGTACTCGCCATACAGATTTTAAGGTAGCTGCCACATCCATTAAAGATAATTTATTAGACAGAGGTTACCCTGTAACTATTATTGACAAAGTGTACAAGAAAGTGACAGATTTGGACAGGCAAAAATTAATTGAGAAAGATCACACACGGAAGAGTGGGCATATTCAATGGTCAATAGAACTCTCTCCTTTAGCATTCAATATCAGGAGAATTATAAAAAAACATTGGCATATTTTGGATGTTCCAGGCAGTGAGGAAAAAAACAGAGATAGGTTTTAGAAAAACCCGCAGCATTAGCAACATAGTTGCAAAAACGGACTTGTCCATTGAGCTACCCATTAGAAGTATTGGTCACCAATCTCTTTGTCAACTCTTTTCCAAAAATTATTTACCACAGTGCAACTCTACCACATGTGTTCATATGTTCCTATTGTATCTTTACATCTCCAGCACATTTTATCTTTTTAATTATCAATTTGATGTAACCTCACTGGGGTCAGATACCACCGCCCTAACATTTTATAGATGTGTTCCTTTATTCTAACTGACATAGTCCTCATTATCCTCTTTTTCCATTTATTTATCCATATGTCATTTTCTATCTTTATATTCAAATCTTGTTCCCAGCTTAATTTCAAATCCTCCTGTGGATCCCCCTCCTTATTTAATAATATATACAGTTTACTAACTAAACCCTTAATATTTTTATTTCCCTTTCTAATTTTTAGAATCAGATCCTCAAATTCCGTCTTTTCTCTTTCCAATTCATATACTCCCATATATCTACTATTCCATTTACTAATCATCATTATCTGAAACCAATTCATTTTTAATTGTTCAAACAAAATTGTCCTTCTAGTAGTATCCCTACAGGTCCGTAACCAATCTTTCAACAGGAAAATTTCATTCTTCTCCAATACTTCTTTTACTTCTTTATCTATCCTTATTGGAAAACTTGCCATATCTAACAATTCCAAAATCGGAGAGATATTCGGGGACAAATCCTTCTTTACTTTTTTCCATACGCTCATTAATCCCTTCATCATAGTATTTTTAGTTACTACCCTTTCCACATTACCTCCTAAAAAGACCATTTTACCTATATGTCTATAATCCTTCATCTCAATTTCCTCCCAAATTACCCAAGAGAATTAAACTGGGGCCGGATACCACTATGTTAACAAATGTGGATTGTATGAATTTAAACAAGGATGAGAAAGTGTTATTAGAAATAATGCTGACAACGGGGAGACAGTGCATGGCTAGAAATTGGAAAAATGATGTAATTATACAGACTGACGAATGGTTTAAAGAAATGTGGAACTTAGCATTGAATGATAAATTAACTTGGGAGATAAAGGAAAAAAGGGTAATTTGAAAGAGAATAGATTCTGGAACATTTGGAAACCCTTTGTTGATTACTCACTTATGGGTGTTGAAAGAAATAGACCTGTACCTGATCAAAGTAGTTTTTAGATTTAAAATAATGTGATATCTGAGTTCTCCAGGCCAATGTATATAATCACTGGGTGTTAACTATGTGTAATTCTGTTTTTGTTATTGTATCTTATCCAAGATGGTATTGAATGGCTTAATAGGTTAAACGACCTAGTAGAGTTAGTAAATGGTATTTGAATAAGGTTAGAGAATATATTACTAAGTCATAATTAAGAGGATTTATTTTTTAAGGGAAGTTTTAATGTACTTCAAATATAATAGATAGACATAAAAATGTATTAGGCCGATTATTTGGTATGTTAGCTATTTTTTTATATTATATATATTTTGATGTATTGTTTTGTATTTTTGTATTTGTTTTAAAAATTTAATAAAAATTGTTGTTGTTGTTCAGTCGCACAGTCGATTCCGACCCTTTGCGACCCTATGGACCATTTTCCTCCAGGCACCTCTGTCCTCCACCATTCTCCTCAGCCCACCAAGCTCTGTGCCCATTGTGTCCACAATACCATCTATCCATCCCGTCTTTGGACGCCCCCTTCTTCTCTTTCCCTCCACCTTTCCCAGCATCAAGACCTTCTCAAGTGAGTCCTCCCATCTCATTTGATGTCCAAAGTACTTTAGCTTCATCTTCACTATTTGTCCCTCCAATGAACAGTCAGGATTGATTTCTTCCAGTATTGACCTATTTGTTCTCTTTGCTGTCCAAGGGACTCTCAGGACTCTACTCAAACACCACATCTCAAAGGCATCTATTCTTCTGCGCTCTGCCTTCCTAATGGTCCAGCTCTCACACCCATACATTATCACTGGGAATACCATTGCTATGACTATGCGAATTTTTGTTTTCAAGGTGATGTCTCTGCTTTTCACTATATTCCCCAGGTTTCTCATTGCTTGTCTCCCCATAATCAGTCGTCTTTTTATTTCATGGCTACAGTCACCATCTGCAGTGATCTTAGATCCCAGGAAAGTAAAATTATATATATATATAATTCTTTTTATATATAGTTCATTTATGTGCACTTCAATTTTTCGTACACACACACACACACAGATATGTGTGTGTGTGTGTGTGTGTGTGTGTGTGTGTGTACGAAAAATTAAAGTGCACATAAATGAACATAAATCCAGGATACAGAACAGGGTTCTACAGTCACTTCTTGTCGAACATTTTTTGGAAAAGGGACACAAAGCTGCAGATTTAAGATTTGTAGTATTAGAGCTAGTGAAAAGCAAGCAGTTTGAGAGAACAGATATTTCGACTGTACTATTGGAATCTCTCAGGTGTAGGGATTGATGTAATTATAGAGATCTTAAATGTGAGTAAGGGTAAGTAAAGATCTAACTTCATGGCACAGAAAGAAAAAACATGAGAGGCTTTTAGACACGAAAAAAACTTTGAAAACTTTCAAACAATATAGGTGAATTTGATTTAGAAATATAATTTGTATATATATTTGCATTGTATTGTGCTATATGGGAAAATGTAATATGAGTATTGCTATGTATAATTGTTACTGTATCTTCTGCAGAATATTTTCCTTTTCCTGATGATAGTGCATGAAAAGAGATTTATCGAATTCTCTTCAGAAAGGAAATTTAAATCTTTCTTTGTGTGAAAAAATATACCTTATTGGATTGATATTTTGATATACTCATTGTGAAAGTGCAGGAACTTCATTTGAATTACTGGAATAATTTCTACTTATTATATTGGAAGCATTTACACATTTACTTTTACTGAAGAGAAGTACCATTTATTTTTACTGAAAAAAAGTAAAAGCATTTTACTGAAGCATTTACTGAAGCATTTACACATTTATTTTTACTGAAGAAAAGTACCATTTATTTGTGAACTATTTTGAATCAACATTTAAGTTAGTAAAGAGATATACTTGTGAATCAAACATTTTCCAGTTGTTTATTTTGAATCTGCGATTTTGTTTCCTGCTATAGTGAACGGATTTAAGGAGTTAACAGTAGACAGTGGAAGGAGTTAACAGTAGGGTGTCTTTTGATGAGTGGGGTCCGATTTCCTGACAGGATTTGTGCCAATCAGTTGGGCATACAGCGCTCGCCATGAGAAATCTAGGGGGTACGGCCAGAATGAGTTGGCAATGGCTTCTTGGATGTCTCCCAGATTAGCTGATGGCATGGGGTGGTAGCTGACAAGAATTGGCATTGCCCTGTAGCAAGGATTCTCCTGATAGGACCTGAGATGGGTGATATATCTTCCCCTACTTGGGATCCAGGTTTTGCACTACCAGCCACCCCCACCACCCTCATCTTAAGGTGAAATTTTAATAAATGCAACCCATGCCTGTCTCCAAATATTGTTGTTTTGTCTGTTTACTCCATGGGTTGGGTGGGAAATATATTTGCTTTAACAGCTGTGTTCAGACACTATTACATACCTACTTAACATTTTAGAATTCCTTTCACTATATCATTCCAGGCAGAGCAGAAGCCAATAGAGTGAAATGATAACACTTGTAAAACCCAAGGGATGATGGCTAATTACATTGTGCCTAATTAAGTATACACAGCTGTACTTTATGTCCCATCCCACACTTAACTCAATAGGGAAACATAAGGTAATGGAAGGCTGCCCGGATGAATAAAAACTCTGGAGTTCAACCAAATTTTTAAAAAGTTTGCCAGCCTCCATTTGGCATACTTGAGTCCACTTTACTCCCGTCAATGAGGCACCTTTAGAAGAGTAAGCACAATAGAGGCAAAGAAATACCTTGCAACTCACAGAGAAAGAAAAGAGGCCTTTGAGATGAAATGTTAACATGAGAAGTGAAAACAGTTTGTGGTAGTTTCAAGCTGGCTCTTTTGGGCTAACTTTCCTACAGTCACTGAACTATAGTGCCATACCTCAGCAGAGCAGTCTCAATAAAATTAGAGCAATATCCTAAAACGATAACCAAGAAACCACAAGAGACACATGGGGAGAGAATTTCTTTTAGGGAGGGAGGAAAAAATGTTCATTCGCTTTTCCCTCCTCAGGTACCCACACACACTCACACACATATATAGCACATATAGTAAGAAGCTTAGCAAATGTGAAGGAAAATGGTTCCTATGAGTATTATTTTCTTGGTGGAATCAAGTTGGCAATTGTACTCTTTATTACGGTGACTAAGCTACTTTAGTCAACAAAGTGGAAAGTAGAAAAATAAGTCTTGAAACAAACACATATTAAAACCATCTTGACAGCACACAACAAAGACAAAATGGGAAGAATTTTATTATCATGTCTCAATTTTCAAAAATATTTTTACTTCTGTACTGTTAAGAAAAGCCCTTTCTGAGAGGACCAGCATGCAAATACAGTAACAAGTCTTCTTGAGCTTCTTTTATTTGCATTCAATGATGGCTCAACTGATTTATTGCTTTACTGATTTTCTTCTTCTTAAAAAAAGTTGCTAAGAGAAAGGTTGGACTTGTGTCTGGATTCCCTTGGGAACTGTCAAAGCTTACCAGTGGAATACCAACATATACTTTGCATGCTAAAAATCCCAGGTTCAGTTCTAGACTCTTCCATGAACAGTCAGATAATGAGTCAAGGGAAAGCTCTTTGCCTCAGATCCCAGTGTGCTCCTGCCAGATGTCCAGGACTAAAAGGATACTATTCTAACTTATCTTCTCATGTTCCCTCTCAGGCAGATCCTCTCTGTGGAGAAACCTATTCCTAGAAATAGCTCCAAAAAGCCAACCATCCTTTTTGGCAAAGGAAGAGCCCCATATCCATTGGTGGGTTACCCATGATCACAACAACATGGCTCTTGCTGACAACAGAACTGTAGTTTCAAGGCAGCTGGGCAGCTGTAGATTGTTTTAAGTAATACATCTGGCCAGCCAAAAACAACTCAAACTTGGAGTATGTGTGTAGCTTTCTCGGTTCAGTGGGTCAAGTGATCCATATCTTGGCTGCTGGAAGAGGAACTATTTACCACCATGCTTACATTAAAATATAGGATTCAGTTATTAAAGTGCCAAACATTGATGTTGTCTTATTTTTTTCCCTTCTTTTTTCTTTCTTGTCTGACATACCTGAACAGACTAACATGGTTACAGCTTCAAATAATAAAAGTGTTAATTGTCCTTTTGCTCAGGGCACACACTAGTTCACACCATACCCATCAAGTGTTGCTCCGGAAAATATGGGAACTGCTCCGGCCTTGGCACGCATGCACAGCAACAACTCCTTTACGCATGCACAAAACCCCATTGTGCATGCACAAAACCCCCTTGCACATGCACAGAAACCCTTTGCACATGCACACTGCTGCCTCTGATGGGGCATGCATGCGCAGCAAGCCCTTTCCCCGCCATTTAAAATATGGGACGGCAGCAGGAAAGGGGAGGAACGAGCACTGAAATACGGGAAAGCCCAGACAATACGGGATACTTGACAGGTATGGTTCACACCTTTCTAGCCAGCTTTCCCAGGCACATTTAAAAAAAAAGCTTTGAGGCAAATATAATAAATTTTTATTAACTTTTTCAAACAAAATTAGTAAAGTAAAGGTAACAAAATTACAACATATAAAATAACAAGCATACATAAAAAACCATGATACCATTACATACACATTATATCTGCATTCTAACACCAAAATAGCTTTAATCTATTGCATTACTGCACTAATACCATATTAACCTATCCTTGTAAATGGTGATTAAAACTTTTTATTTTAACTTTAAGCGTAGTATAACATTTAATTCATAGATTCATTAATCATGATAAAACAATACTAAATAATACTAACAAAATAAGAATAAGAATAAGAAAAAATAATACCCCCAGTGATATTTACAATGCCCTGGAGGAATCAGGTTGTCTTAGTAGTTTCCTTCCAAAAACTTCTTTGATCTGGTACAGGTTTCTTTGTTTCTTCCCCTCTAAGTGAATGATCCACAAAAGCCCGCCAAATATTCCAAAATCTATTCTCTTTAATAATTCCCTTCTTTTTATTTATCTCCCACGTTAATTTATCATTCAACGCTAAATTCCACATTTCTTTATACCATTCTTCTATCTTTAAATTTATATCATTTTCCCAATTTCTGGCAATACATTGTCTACCCGTTGTAAACATTATTTCTAATAATTCTTTCTCATCCTTATTTAAATTAAAACATTCCACATCTGTTAACATAGTGATACCTGACCCCAGTTTAATTCCCTTACCCATAATTTCGCCAACCTCTTTCTCAACCTTTTTCCAAAAATCTTTAACCACAATACAACTCCACCACATATGTTCATATGTTCCAATTTCCTCCTTGCATCTCCAACACATTTTATCTTTTTTATTATCAATTTGGTGCAACCTCACTGGGGTCAGATACCACCTCCACAACATTTTATAATGCAAGCGCGGCGCCAAAATGGCCGCCGCGCCCTTTGCGGGCCCCCCCCACAGGACAGAGAATCCGGGTAGTTAGGGGCGTGGCCAGCTCCCTTATAAAAGGGGTGGCCACGAGGCAGCCGCGCTGCCATTTTGCCTCAGCGACGGAGCGGAGAAGTTTTTTCCCCTGCGCCTCCGTCGCTCGTTGGTATTGCCGGGAAGCCTTTTGGGTCGATTTTGCTTAGCTAGCTTCCCTTTTTGCTCGAGATGCCTTCCAAAAAGAAGGCTGCTACGAATTCAGCTCGGGCTGTTAGGAGGCGCAACCCAGGTCGGAGGACCGTGGTGCCGCCTCCTCAACAGCCACCTTTGCCATCCCCGGCCGGGGCTAGTGGCTTGGAGTCTATCGCACCTTGGCCCGTTCAGAGTGCGGGCGCGGAGGGCGCTCCGGCCCGCGGCCCGCGAGCGGTGGACACCGCTCCTCCTTCCGCCCAACCCGTTGGGCCGACTACTTCTGGGCCGCAGCCTCTCCCGGGGCCCTCTAGCCTCGGGGGGTGGCCCGGTGCCCCGCCTTGGCAGGTTTCCTCACCAGCCCTACCGGGCTTTGGCCCTGGCCAATGGCCATATCTGGGCCATGGGGTGCAGGGAACTGTCCCCATGCAAGGGTCAGGTGGGCCGGCCGGCTCTTTGCCCATGGTTACTGTAGACACCTTACTGGCCCGTATTGCGGCCTTAGAGGAGTCTTTGGCTCGTGCCAGTCAGGCAGGTGCCCCTTTCGGGGTACCTTTGGAGGCGCTATCGGCAGCAGGACAACGGCCGGCGGGGAGGGTTGAGCTGCTGCAGGCGGGTGGCGCGGCTCCGGCCACTGCCTCGCAGCTCCCCAGCCAGCAACCTGGCGCGGGTCAAGCCCCGGGATGAGCTCTACATCGGTCGTGAGCTCCGACGCCCCCAGTGGGCCGGAACCCCCGTTGGGGGCGGCCCGCGGGGGTGCAGCATGTGAGTATATGGTGCAAACGAGTACATCCACACACATTCCCAATATAGGGGGGACCTTTCAGTGGCCTTGGCCTCGCGCGGGTGGTGCGGGGGCTACGCCGCTGGCGACCCACCCGGCGACAACTACTGCCACCATGCCCGCTGGGGTGGGCATTGGTTCTTACACTGCTGGGAACGTACTTGGGGTGGCAGGGTTAACTCATGCCCCTTTGGGTAGGCCAGCTATCCCCTTTTCGGCTTTGCCGACGGCAGGGTATTCCCTGCCATTGGGTGATCACTTGGCGCAGGCTACCAGAGAAAAGATATGGCGAGGGGAGTACGTGGATATCTTCTCACTCCTGAACAGGGAGCCCACTAAGGAAGAAAGGGAGGGTCAGGATGAGAAGGACAAGGAGCAGGCACGCCGCCGTAAGCCGCCGCGTACCTGGGCTAACTGGCTCCCCGCTTATTTGATATACATGGCGGTGTATTTGAGGGCGCGGCCGGATCTAGCTATTCCCATGGTCCAATATTTGGACAACATATACAGGGCAATGGTAGATTTCCCAGGCCCCTCATGGCTAGCATATGATGAGGAATTCCGTATGAGGATTCCCCTGCACCCCGAGATGAGATGGGATGAGCCGTGCCAGAGACTGTGGCTCTTGTATATGACACCCACACGTCCTGCCCCGGGGGATAGATACCATTGTGGACATGCGGTCCAGCGAGCAGCTCCAGCGCAGGTTACCCGCCAAATGGCGGGGCAGGGGGTTCCAGCCCGCCTGCTGTGCTGGACTTTCTCGTCCAATGGTTCCTGCAGTCGGAAGAACTGCAGGTATAAGCACGAGTGTCCCACATGTTCTGGTCCCCATGCAGCCTCTGCTTGTCCCAAGCCTGGGGGGGTGCGAGGCAGAGGGAGGGGTGGACAGTGGGCTGGCAAGCCTGCCACGGATGGAACTAGTTCTCCGAAAGGCCCCCTCCCCAATTAAGGTGGACATGCTGGAGCGCTGGCTCGCATCGTACCCAAGGGGAGAGGACAGGGAGTACCTTATCCAAGGTTTTAAGCAGGGATTTCGTATCCCTTTTATGGGTGATAGATCCCCTCAGGATGCTCCCAACCTTTTATCCCTCAGAGGAAGGGAGGAGGTAGCCGAGGCCAGCATTAAAAAGGAGTTAGACGCGGGCAGGGTCGCCGGACCTTTTCCCGTACCCCCTTTTCCCAACCTGAAGGTTTCACCATTGGGTTTGGTTCCTAAAAAGTCCCTAGGTGAGTTTCGCCTTATTCATCATTTGTCCTACCCAGCCGGCCGATCGGTTAACGATGCGATACCTGATGACCTTTGTTCGGTCAGGTATACATCGTTCGACCATGCGATGCGCATGGTGCGCTCGTGTGGCCCGGGTGCCTTGCTGGCCAAGTGCGACATTAAGTCAGCTTTTCGCCTCTTGCCGGTGCACCCGGGCGACTTTGAATTGCTGGGTTTTAAATTTAAAGGGGAGTATTATTTTGATAAGGCCATGCCTTTTGGCTGCTCCATATCATGCTCGGCTTTCGAGCGTTTTAGTACCTTCCTGGAGTGGGCTTTCGTCCGCAGGTCAGGGTCCCGGTCTGTAGCCCATTACCTGGATGACTTTTTATTCGGGGGTGAACGGGGCTGGGACACGTGTGCACGTCTCCTCAATACATTTCAGACGCTAATGCAGGAACTGGGTGTCCCTTTAGCGCCCGAAAAGACCGAGGGCCCGTCGACCAAACTAGTATTCCTGGGGGTTGAGATTGATACAGTACTACAGGCTTCTAGGTTACCGGGTGATAAGGTGTCTAGGATAGTGACCCTTATCTCGGAATTGCTGGCCAAGCGTAAGGCATCCCTGAGGGAACTGCAGGTGCTACATGGGCACCTCAATTTTGCCTGCAGGGTGGTCGCACCGGGCAGGGCTTTTGCCCGGCGCTTATGCGACGCCATGGCAGGGTTATCCAGGCCCCACCACAGAGTCAGGCTTACCCGGGGTATCAGGGCAGACATGTTTGTCTGGTTGCAATTCCTGAGGGAGTTTATGTTGTTGTTGTTCAGTCGCACAGTCGACTCCGACCCTTTGCGACCCCATGGACCATTTTCCTCCAGGCGCCTCTGTCCTCTACCATCCCCCTCAGCCCTCCCAGCTCTGTGCCCATTGCGTCTACAATACCATCTAGCCATCTCATCCTTGGCCTCCCCCTTCTTCTTTTGCCCTCCACCTTTCCCAACATCAATGCCTTCTCAAGTGAATCCTCCCTTCTCATTTGATGTCCAAAGTATTTCAGCTTCATCTTTACTATTTGACCTTCCAGTGAGCATTCAGGGTTAATTTCTTCTAAGATTGACCTATTTGTTCTCCTCGCTGTCCAGGGGACTCTCAAAACCCTCCTCCAACACCACATTTCAAAGGCATCTATTCTTCTGCGTTCAGCCTTCCTAATTGTCCAGCTCTCACATCCGTACATTACTACTGGGAAGACCATTGCTTTGACTATTCTAATTTTTGTTTTCAATGTGATGTCTCTGCTTTTCACTATGTTCCCCAGGTTTCTCATTGCTTGTCTCCCAAGAATCAGTCGCCTTTTTATTTCATGGCTACAATCCCCATCTGCAGTGATCTTTGATCCTAAGAAAGTAAAATCTGTTACTGCTTCTACTTCTTCCCCGTCTATTTTCCAGGAACTGATGGGGCCTGTTGCCATTATCTTGGTTTTCTTGATATTGAGTCTCAAGCCAGCTTTTGCACTCTCCTCCTTCAGCCCAATCAAGAGATTCTTTAGGTCTTCCTCACTTTCTGCCATTAGGGTGGTATCGTCTGCATATCTCAGATTGTTGATGTTTCTCCCAGCAATTTTGATCCCATATTGTGATTCCTCCATCCCTGCACTGCGCATGATGTGCTCTGTGTATAGGTTGAATAAGCATGGTGACAAAATGCAGCCTTGTCTTACTCCTTTTCCTATTCCAAACCACTCTGTCATTCCGTGTTCTGTCCTAACTGTTGCTTCTTGGTTCATGTACAGATTTCTCAGGAGGCATATGAGGTGCTCTGGTATTCCCATCTCTTTAATTACTTGCCACATCTTGTTGTGGTCCACACAGTCAAATGCCTTAGTGTAATCAATAAAACAAAAGTAAACTTGTTTCTGATATTCCTTTGTTTTCTCCATGATCCAGCGTATGTTGGCAATGTGGAGTTTAATGGGGTCTCATTTTGGAGGTCTGACCTCCTGGCATCCCCCAATTTCCAGATACAGTCTGATGCCTCAGGATCCCTGGGTTATGGGATGTACTTCAATGGGAAGTGGGCCTATGGTGGGTGGCCACCGGCATGGGCAGGCACAGGTCGCCTGCGGGATCTCACATACCTGGAATTTTTTCCCATTCTGGGGGCTTTGATGCTATGGGGCGAACAGTGGGCTAATTCGGTGGTGCATTTCTGGTGCGACAATGCTGCCGTGGTGCACATTGTCAATGCACAGACTTCTAAATCGCCCAGGGTCATGGACCTAGTGCGCCATTTTGTGCTGCGCTGCCTGCGCCTCAACGTCTTGTTCAGGGCCAGGCATGTCCCAGGGGTTAATAACGATATTGCTGACGCTTTGTCCCGCCTGCAGATCTCCCGGTTCCGCGCCTTGGCCCCGGATGCGGAGGAATTTCCCTCGCCACTCCCGGACGAGATGTGGACTATTGGCAAGGAGAGGTGAACCGGGCGATTGGCCTGTCACTAGCGCCACGCACGCGTAAGGCGTATCAACAAGCATTCAATTTGTATAAGGCTTTTGCTACTCGATTTCAATGGCCAGAGACCTGGCCCATCCCGGTGGACCATGTTCTGTGGTTCATGGTTCACCTGCATGCACAGGGCCTTGCACCTCGCACCATAGCATCCAAGCTCTCGGCGTTGGCTTTTATGGCCAAAGTAGGGGGTCATGTGGATACCACCTCTGACTTCCGTGTGAGACACGTTTTGGAGGGGTGGGTGCGCGAGCGCAGGCGTTGCCCGGATGACCGGCACCCTATTTCCCCAGGGGTTCTTACCCAGTTGGCCCGGGGCTGGCCAGGCCTCTGTTTTGATCATTATGAGGCAGCCCTTTTTCATGCAGCCACAACGGTGGCATTTTTTGGAGCGCTCCGCATCAGCGAACTCGTGATGCTGTCTAAGGCGGATGCAAGTGGTAGGGCACTGGAACTCGGAGATGTATATGTTGCCAAAGACTGGGCCCAGTTGAGGATTCGCTCCTCCAAAACAGATCAGCATGGCGTAGGCAGTGGAGTAAGACTGCTACGGTGTTCTTTGGCAGACATCTGTCCGGTTGGTGCCCTACAGGAATACCTGGCACTGCGTGGCTGGCACCATGGCCCGTTTTTCTGTCACCAAGATGGGTCTCCCCTTACTAAATTTCAGTTTTGGAAGGTGACAGCCAGAGCCCTCACCAGGGTGGGACTACCAGGTGCCCGTTATGGCACACATTCGTTCCGTATTGGCGCAGCCTCTACAGCAGCTGCTTTTGGGTACTCTGGGGCTGACATACGCAGCATGGGGAGGTGGGGCTCACAATGTTTTCAGTTTTATGTGCGCCCACTCCCGCCATGAGTACCAATCCAGTCACCTTACCTTCCTTTTTCTCAATTTTCTTACAGACCCTGGGTGTCGTATTACACCGGTGACAGTATGGCTGGTGGGCCACAGCTATGTGCTCAGGGCAGCGCGTTACGCTGCGGCGACAGAGTGGGGACCCCGACTGGGACTGGGTGACCACGCCAGTCTCTCATGGCACGGTAAGCCTGGGATGTTATGGCGGGAGCTGCGGCCTTTCCTTTTTTCTGGCCTGGGGGCTGACCCGCCTGACATTCTAATCATCCACTTGGGGGGCAATGATTTGGGCCAGGTCACCGGCTTATCGCTCAAGCATGCGATTTGCGAGGACCTCGCCTACTTGCATTATGTCTGGCCTGCCACAGCCCTGGTTTGGTCGGACATTGTTCCGCGCCACTCTTACAGAGGGGGCGTTAACCTCCTGGCCCTTGACCGAGCTAGGCGCGCGGTCAATAAGGCAGTGGCGCGGTTTCTCACCACCAGGGCTTGGGGACGGGTTAGTCATCACCCCGATATTAGTCTACAAAATTGTGACTTGTATGCAGGGGATGGGGTCCATCTGTCGCGAGGAGGTATGGACCTCCTGTTGGGTGACTGGCGAGCAGGCCTGTTGACCGAGCTGACGGTCTGGGGGGGGGCGTCAGGTCTTCTGTGAAGCCCCTCCGTGTGGCGGGTAGCACTGGTAAGGTAAACAGTATGACCCACAAGTATCCGGCAGGTTCGCAATTGACTGGACAACACTAGACAGGAATAAAGTAGTTAAACGTTGTCCGGTCAACGACGAATCAGGCGATGGGGTGATGATGATTGCTAACCAGCATGCATCACCCCTGTGATTTCACGGATACGCGTCAGAGGGTGGGGTCATGAGTTAGTTATTGACTACGGTCAACAATTTGTTTGTTGTTAACAAACAAATTGATACAAGTTGATACATTGTAACCAATTGCCGTTGGCAATTTTGGGGTGGTACCTTACCAGTGTTACTTCGGCCTGCTTGCCTTAGGAATTATGATTGGTCGTTTTACCAATACAAATTTATAATTCGGACTAGGGCATTGAATCAATAAATGTGGCCCTTTGCTGTTATCCACTTTCAATGTTGTCTGTGTCCGTTATTGGGGGGGTGCGCCTGCAATGCAAGCGCGGCGCCAAAATGGCCGCCGCGCCCTTTGCGGGCCCCCCCCCACAGGACAGAGAATCCGGGTAGTTAGGGGCGTGGCCAGCTCCCTTATAAAAGGGGTGGCCACGAGGCAGCCGCGCTGCCATTTTGCCTCAGCGACGGAGCGGAGAAGTTTTTCCCTCCACCCCCTCCCTAGTTAACAGTGTGATTATGGTCGCTTCGGGGCCGGGTGGGAATTTTTGGTTGGGACCCACATTGGCTTCGGGTCCTGGCTTTTTTGCCCATCCCACACTGTTGCTATGGTTTGATATAGGGGTCTTTCTTCGTTCCTACTGTTGACTTTGGTCACATGGGCGGGTAGCACTGGTAAGGTAAACAGTATGACCCACAAGTATCCGGCAGGTTCGCAATTGACTGGACAACACTAGACAGGAATAAAGTAGTTAAACGTTGTCCGGTCAACGACGAATCAGGCGATGGGGTGATGATGATTGCTAACCAGCATGCATCACCCCTGTGATTTCACGGATACGCGTCAGAGGGTGGGGTCATGAGTTAGTTATTGACTACGGTCAACAATTTGTTTGTTGTTAACAAACAAATTGATACAAGTTGATACATTGTAACCAATTGCCGTTGGCAATTTTGGGGTGGTACCTTACCAGTGTTACTTCGGCCTGCTTGCCTTAGGAATTATGATTGGTCGTTTTACCAATACAAATTTATAATTCGGACTAGGGCATTGAATCAATAAATGTGGCCCTTTGCTGTTATCCACTTTCAATGTTGTCTGTGTCCGTTATTGGGGGGGTGCGCCTGCAATTATGTTCCTTTATTCTAACCAATAAAGTTCTCATTATCCTCTTTTTTCCATTTATGTCTCCATATATCATTTTCAATCTTTATCTTCAGCTCCTTCTCCCAACTTCTCCCAATTGTACAAAATTCAAAATTTTGTACAATTTACTAACTACACCTTTAATACTTCCATCTCCCTTTGCAGGCGCACCCCCCAAAGAAAGACTCAGACACCGGTATATGGATAAAGGCATTGGGCCACTTTTATTGAATAATGCCCTAGTCCGAATTATAACTTTTAATTGGTACTCATCCAATTATAATTCTTTAAGGCAAGCAGGCCGCAGTAACACTGGTAAGCTTCCTCCCAAAATTGCCAATGGCAATTGGCTACAATGTATCCATTTGTATCAATTTGTTTGTTGACACAAACAAATTGTTGACCGTAGTCAATAAACTATCTACTGACCCCACCCTCTGACATGTATCCATCAAATCACGGGGTGATGCATGCTGAAAAGCTCCTGCCATCACCCCTTGCCTGGTTTGTCATTGACCGGTCAACGTTATTACACCTGTACCTGTCTAAGTGTTGGCCAGTCAATTGCGAACCTGCCGGATACCTATGGGTCATAAATATTTACCTTACCAGTTCTACCCACCACACGGGGAGGCTTCAATGAAGACTCACCGCCCCCCCCCCCCCCAGACCGTCAGCTCAGTCAACAGGCCTGCTTGCAAATCTTCCAAAAAGAGGTTCATACCTCTAGCCGACAGGTGGACCCCATCCCCTGCATAAAGATCATATTTTTGTAAACTAATGGTGGGGTGTCGGATGACCATCCCCAAACCCTTGTCTGCCAAGAACCGGGCAACAGCCCTGTTCACCGAGCGGCGAGCGCGGTCAAGGGCACGGAGGTCAACACCTCCCCTGTAAGCGTGACGCGGTATGATGTCCGACCATAGCAGCCTTGTGGACGGCCACACATAATGCAAATAAGCTAGGTCACTGCAAATCGTGAATTTTAAAGAAAGGCCAGTGACCTGGCCGAGGTCATTGCCCCCGAGATGCAGTACAAGGACATCAGGCGGTTCAGCATCCCTGATGGAAAAAAGGAATGGCAACAGTTCCCGCCATCTCATTCCAGGCTTACCGTACCAACGTATGCATGCGGATGCACGCAGTCCAAGCTGGGGTCCCCACTCTGTCGCCGCAGCATACTGCGCTGCCCAGTGCACATAACTGTGGCCCATCAGCCATACTGCCACCGGTGTGCGGGGACACACAGGGTCTGTAAGAGAAAAAAGAGAACAGTGACTTAACTGGCACTCATACCTGAAGAGGGCGAACATATAATGCAAAACGCATAGATCCCCATTTTCCCATACAGCGTATATCAGCCTCAGAGTACCCAAATGCAGCCGCAGTTGAAGCAGCACCTATACTAAATGAATGGGTGCTGTAACGAGCCCCTGGGAGGCCAACACTGGATAGTGCCATACCAGTCACCTTCCAAAATTGAAATTTAGTAAGGGGAGACCCATCTTGGTGGCAGAAAAATGGGCCAGGGTGCGTGCCACGCACTGCCAAGAACTCCTGTAGGGCACCAACCGGACAGATGTCTGCCTACGCTGTGCTGATCAACTTTTAAGGACCGTATCCTCAACTGAGCCCACTCATTAGAAACATAGACATCGTCGAGTTCCAGTGCCCTACGAGCCGCATCCGCCTTAGACAGTAGTACCAACTCACTGATGCAGAGCGCTCCAAAGAAGGCCACCGTGGTAGCTGCATGAAAAAGAGCCGCCTCGTACCTGTCAAAACACAGGTCATGCCAGCCTCGTGCAAGGTGGGTAAGCACCCCTGGGGAAATTGGGTGGCGAGTGTCTGGGCGGCGGCCACGTTCCCACGTCCACCCCTCCAAAACATGTCGTATGCGGAAATCATTCATGTTGTCAGCGAAACCCTTCACCTTGGCCATAAATGCCAGTGCTGACAGCCTGGATGCTATAGTGCGGGAAGCGAGGCCCTGACTGTGTAGATAAACCATAAATTGTAGAACTTGTTCCACTGGAATGGGCCACACTTTGGGCAACTGAAGTTGCACACAAAAAGTTCTAAATTGAACGAAAGCATGGTGATACGCCTTACGCGTGTGTGGCACCAAAGACATGTCGATCGCCCGGTTCACCTCTCCTTGCCAAATGTCCAGATCTCGGCCGGGAGTGGCGAGGGGAATTCCTCTGCGTCCGGAGCCAAGGCACGGAACCGGGGGATCTGCAGGCGGGATAAAGCATCAGCAATATCGTTATTGATACCTGGTACATGTCTGGCCTTAAAAAGCACATTAAGGTGTAGGCTACGTAACACAAACTGGCGGACCAACGCCATCACCCTGGGTGATTTAGACGTCTGAGCGTTAACAATGTGCACTACCGCAGCATTGTCGCACCAAAAATGGACCACTGAGCCAGCCCACTCCTCGCCCCATAGCATCAAAGCTCCCAGGATTGGAAAGAACTCAAGAAATGTAAGATCGCGGAGGCGATCCGTGCCCTGCCATGCTGGAGGCCATTGGCCATAAGCCCACCTCCCCTCAAAGTAAATCCCATATCCCAG
Source organism: Bradypodion pumilum (assembly GCA_035047305.1). NCBI lineage: Eukaryota > Metazoa > Chordata > Lepidosauria > Squamata > Chamaeleonidae > Bradypodion > Bradypodion pumilum. The sequence continues at coordinate 318,629,606 of JAWDJD010000001.1, forward strand.
GGAGCCGGAGGCATCCGACTGTACTTGAAACCTAGGGGAAACTAAAAGGTCGGATCTCCAAAAGGAGACCCCGTTGAAGTCCTGCAGGAATGTGAGCCAAACCAAAAGGTCAGCCCTCATGCCCTGGTCAGTCGGACCCTATGATGGCGCCTTGACAGGCCGGACATGGCATCGCATAGGCGCCGAGCAAATCCTCTGCCAGGCGTGACCACCCTGCAGGCAAAGTTAAGATGGCCATGTAGAACCTGAAGCTCACGAACTGACACTTTACGTTTGGCCAGCAAGGCCAAAACCATCGCGGAGATCCGGGTGACCTTATCGATAGGCAACCGGGATGCCTGTGCGACCGTGTCAATTTCAATACTCAGAAATGTGAGCGTAGTTAATGGGCCCTCGGTCTTTTCGGGCGCTAAAGGGACACCCAGTTCCTGCATTAGCGTCTGAAATCTGGTGAGGAGACGCGTGCATGTGTCCAAGCCCCGTTCACCCCCGAACAAAAAGTCATCGAGGTAATGGGCTACAGACCGAGAGCCGGACCTGCGAACAAAAGCCCGCTGCAGGAAAGTGCTAAAACGTTCAAATGCTGAACAGGATATAGAGCAGCCAAAAGGCATGGCCTTATCCACATAAAACTTCCCTTGGAATCTAAAACCCAATAGCTCAAAGTCCCCCGGGTGCACTGGCAACAATCGGAATGCCGATGTCACATCTTGCCAGAAGGGCACCAGGACCACAAGAGCGCACCACTCGCAGGGCTTGGTCAAAAGATGTATACCTGACCGAACAAAGGTCATCAGGAATAGCATCATTGACAGAATAACCCGCCGGGTACGATAAATGGTGGATTAAACGAAATTCCCCCGGGGCCTTTTTGGGTACCAACCCCAGAGGGGAGACCTTCAGGTTGGGAAAGGGTGGTACAGAAAAGGGGCTTGCCACCCTCTTGGCCACAACCTCCTTAGCAATACTCAGGGCAGCCACCTCCTCTCTACCCTTCAGGGACAGTAAATTGGGTGCATCTTGGGGTCCCCGCACTCCTTCGAATGGGATACGGAAGCCCCACTGAAATCCCTCCAGGAGGTACCTCGCGTCCTCTCTCCTTGGATAAGTTGAGAGCCATCGCTCCAACATATACACATTAACTGGGGAGGGGGCCTTTTGTCTGGCTAGCTCCATCAGCAGAAGCTCTGCCCGCTCCCTGTCCACCTCTACCTCTGCCCCGTGACCCACCGGCCTGCGGGCACGCGGCGGCGGCGTGGGGGCCAGCGCAAGAGGGACACTCATGTTTGTATCGGCACTGCCGCTTATTGCACACGCCGTTAGCCGAGAAGCTCCAACAAAGCAAGCGGGCTGGAACCCCCTGCCCTGCCGGCTGGCGGGAAGCCTGCATTGGAGCAGCTCGCTGCACGGCATGGCCACAATGGTACCTATCCCCAGGCGCCGGACGCGTGGGGGTCATGTACAATAGCCACAATTTCTGACAGGGCTCATCCCATCTCATCTCCGGGTGCAAGGGCACCCTCATTCTAAATTCCTCATCGTAAGCCAACCACAATGGGCCAAGAAAATCCACCATTGCCCTGTAAATATTGTCCAAATATTGGACCATAGGAATGGCCAGGTCAGGCCGGGCCCTAAGGTACACCGCCATATAAATAAGATATGCGGGCACCAGTTGGCCCAGGTGCGTGGTGGCTTACGACGGCGGGACAGCTCTTTGTCTCTGTCGTCCTGTCCCTCTCTCTCCTCCTTAGTGGGCTCACGGTTCAATAGGGAGAATATATCCATGTACTCCACCCACCAAATCTTTTCCCTCGTGACCTGGGACAAATGATCACCAAGGGGCAATGAATAACCAGTCGTCGGCAAGGCCGTCACCGGCACATTAAGTACACAGGGCATACGCAGCAGAACCTGGACAGTCCCTGCGATGCCCGGCACTGCCCCGGGGGTGGAAACCCCCACCCCCAATGTTGTGCCAGTATGGAACCAAGGGGCACTGGGATAGGCTGGCAACTGATGCCCACTCACCTCGACTTGACGAGGCCATGGCCACTGAACCCCACCACTGGAAGTGGACTGTGATGTGGGTGCATTAACTTGAACCTGATACTCACTAGGTGCACCCCCGTGAGCCGCCCCCACTGGGGGTTCCGGCCCATGGCGAGCGTCGGAGCTTGCGACCGGAATCGAACTCTGGGACCACACCTGACCACTCTCCTGCTGTAGCTCTGGACAAACAGGGAGCTGCGAGACACCGGCAGGCGCAGGCTGGAGCGTCTCAAACAGCTTAACCCGGCTGGCCGCTTGTTGCAGTGTGGCAGCTGTCGAGGTAGCCGGTGAACACGAAGGGCCCCCAGCAGAGAGAGAAGGGCCCCCTGCCATGGGGTTGTGTGCAATCCCCAAGGATGCCTCAAGCACAGCTAAACGTGTTAGCAACGCATCCACTGCCACAGATCCCCCAGTATAAAGTGGGCCGGGTGGGCCGGACGGCCCACCAGGCATTTGGCCAGGAACCCCAAAATGAGAGCCTGGGCCCGAATAGGGCCATGCCCAAAACTCCGGCCCATGAGGGGCCGGAGGGGGAACGTGCTGTGCACCCGCACCGGGCCCTCCCCGCTGACCTGACCCATGGCCAGCAACTGCAGGCCGAGGGCCAAAGCCCCTGAAGGGCCGGCCGGAGGCTGGCCAGCCGAGGGCCAAGCACCAGCCTGCATCGCCCCACCGGTATCGGTGGGTAAAGCTGGGTTAGTGCCCTGCCGTGTGGGCGCAGCCCTGGTCCTCCGACCTGAGGGCTGCCCCCCGCGCTGCGCAGGGCCCACAAAAATCCTCCCCGTTGGCCGCGGTTTCGTCACCGGGGCCTTCCATTTGGGAGGCATATCTGTAGAAAGAGCAGGATCCCTTTCCAGGGATCAACTGATGCCAAAAAGCACAGAGCAGCCAGCAAGCCAAAGGCTCTGTGCAACTCCTTCCTTCCCAGCCAGGAAAGACCAAGGGCTAAACAGCCGAAGAATCGAAGGAACAGCGACGGAGAAAACTTCTCCTCTCCGTCGCTATTTTAAAATGGCAGCTCGGCTGCCTCGTGGCCACCCCTTTTATAGAGGGGTGGCCACGTCCCCTAACTCACCCGGATGTCTGAGTCCGGGTGGGGGGGCCCCTGCAAAGAGCGCGGCGGCCATTTTGGCGCCGCGCTTTCATTCTTATTTTCAAAATCAACTACTCATATTCCATCTTCTCTCTATCTACTTCTGGTTCTCTCAAATATTTACTATTCCATTTATTTACCATCACAATCTGAAACCAATTCAAATTCAATTGCCCAAACAATTTTTTTTTCTTTTCTCAATATCTGTACAGGTCCGTAACCAGTGTTTAAGCAGGAAAATTTCATTTTTATCCAATACCTCTTTTACCCTTTTATCTATCTTTATTGGAAAATCTGCCATGTCCTCCAGTTCAATAATTGGTGAGATGTTTGGGGCCAAAGCCTTCTTTACTTTTTTCCATAAACTCATCAAACCCTTCATCATACTGTTTTTGGTTACAACTTTCCCCATATTGGCTCCTAAAAAACCATTTTTCCTATATGATTATAATCTTTCATCTCAATTTCTTCCCATATGGCTTTTCCCCCTGCCAAGATCTTCACAACATTCTTAATTTGAAAAGCTCGATAATATACCAACAAATTTGGCATCCCTAATCCACCTTCTTTCTGGGATAAATACCAATTTTTTTTGATACTCTTATTCTCTTTCCTCCATTACAAAATTCATTAATCAATTTTTGAAATTCCTTAATTTCCTTCTCCTTCATTTGAATTGATAAAGCATCAAATAAAAAAAATTAATCTAGGCAAAAGCATCATTTTGCTAAATGCTATTCTCCCAAACCATGACAATTTCAACTTTTGAAATTTTTTAATTTTGGCTTTAATTTCTAATTTCAAACTATCATAGTTCAATCTCTTAAATTCTTTGAAACTACTTGAAATATTTATCCCCAAATATTTCAATTTATCTCTAATTTGAATATCACCCATCCCTTTTATCTTCTTCTGATCTTCCTTTCTTATATTACAGAACATCATTTCCAATTTATCCCAATTTATCCTCAAACCTGTAATATCCTCGAAAACCTTTAACTGAATTTGAATCTTATTTAAAGCCTTCTCAGAGTGCTTAACAATTATCAAAGTGTAATCAGCATATAAACTTATTTTAGTTCCCATAATCCCCTCTAATTCACCATCTTCTCTTATGACATTTGCTAACATCTCCATTGCCATAATAAACAAAATTGGAGACAATGGGCAACCCTGTCTTGTACCTGCTTCTAATTTTATCTCATCCGTAACCTCATCATTCATTCTAACAATAGCTGTTCCTTGTTGATATAGTTGATCAATTATCCTTCTAAATTTATCACCAAATCTATAACTTTTAATTATTTCCTTAATTGACACCCATTGTAATGAATCAAATGCCTTGAATATATCCAAAGATATTAAATCCACTTTTCCTTCTTTTGTCTCACAGTATCTAACAGGTCTACCACTCTTCTTGTCAGATCCACCATGTGTCTCCCTTTCAAAAAACCCACTTGATCTACTTTTATATAATTGCCCATAATTTTTTTAGCCTATTTGCCAATATTGCTGTGAAGATCTTGGCATCTTGGTTAATCAATGAAATGGGTCTATAGCATTCCACTTTTTCTAAATCCTTTCCCGATTTTGGCAACAATACAATCATAGTCATATACCATGAAGTCGGAATTTGTCCACCATCTAATATATAATTATATAATTTAACCAACTTTGGTACCACAATATCTTTAAATTCCTTATAAAAATCCGCAGGTAATCCATCTTCCCCAGGTGCTTTCCCTGTTTTCAAACTAGCTATTACCTCTTTTACCTCTTTTTCTGTTATTTGTTCTTCCATTTTTTCCTTGTGCTCCTGTTTTATAACGCTATCTTTTGCTTCTCTAATTGCTTCTTAAGCTTATCCAAATCTATCTCTTTTTTTGCATATAAAGCTTGATAAAATTCTTCCACAATTTTACATTTATCTCTAATCTTATTACATCTCAACCCTTGTTCATTTATCAAAACTCCAATTTCTCTTTTTTCCCTTTTTTCTTTAGCTGCTCTTGCCAATAACCTTGAATTCCTATTACTATATTCAAAATATTCTCTTTTTAAACAAAATCCCTTTTCACTTTTTCTATATCCTTTCCTATCAACTCAGTCTTCAATCTTTGCAAGTTATCAAAAACTTTCCTATCCTTTGTCCTTGCATGTTCTTCCTGCAACCTCTTTACCTCACATTCAATTTTATTCTGTATCATCTTACTTTTTTATATCTAATACTAGCTAGTCTGTTACTTTCCCCTCTAAAAACCGACTTCATGGCATCCCAGACCATATTAAAGTTTACCTCATCATTATCATTCCATTGCCAACTTTCATTCCAACTCTCCATAATTTGTTCTTTGCATTTTTGGTTCTTAAATAATTTATCATCATATCTCCAGCTCCTTCTCGACTTCTTTATACCCTCTATCCTCATTTCCATCACAACTTTAGTGTGATCTGACTCTTTAAAAATTCCAACTTCTATTTCCTCTATATTTCTAACCATATTCTCCATTACAAATATATAATCAATTCTGGAGTATGATTTGTGAACCTGTGAAAAATAAGTATAGACTCTTTCTGACCTCTTAAATTCCCTCCAAGTATCTTTCCACCCCAAAGATACCATCCAATTGTCCAATATTTGTCCTTTGATTCCTTTTCCACATCTTGATATATTTGTACAATCTAAATTTGACCTTACTAAGTTAAAATCACCTGCCACAATCATCTTTGCTGTTTTCTCTTTTGCCAATATTTTGTAAATTTTCCCTAAAAACTCAGCTTGATGATCATTTGGCGCATATATATTCACCTGAGTTACTTCCTCATCATCTATCTTCCCTTTTACTATCAAGTATCTACCCTCCGGATCCGATATGCTATTAGTTATCTCAAATCCCAACTTGGTCGAAATCAAAATTGCCACTCCTTTTGCCTTTGATGTGCCATATGACCTCTCATAATGCTGCATCCACCCTAAAAAAAAATTGTTTGTATCCTGAGACTTTTGGTGAGTTTCCTGCAAAAAGACTATATCTGGCCTGTCCTTCCTCAATGCTGATTCAATTCCCCTTCTCTTAACCGGAGACCCTGTACCTTTCACATTCCACATTAACAATTTAATATTCATAATATAATTCACCACAATCTTCTTCCCTCTCTGATTCATCCATTTGGCATGTTACCATTTAACCCACAATAACTGAAATAATACTTACAACAAAAACACTAAAAACACTCAATTCTACCCTCCCCACTTCTTTATCCAAAAAGATCGCCTCTGTCTTACGAAGAGGGGAGGGGGGAACATGGAAGATGAACTAAACGATAAAAGCTCTAGCACTAATCTTCTTATTACCAAAGTCTATCATTTTATAAAGCCTTCCTTTAAAACTCCTCACCTTTGGTCCTTCCACCTATTACCCATCTTTCTGACCCTTACTTCCCCCTACTGCAACTACAACCAACGATTGTAACTCAGTCTCTCCTGTTTCCTCTCCTCCTGCAGCTCCCTCCTCCCTTGATCCTCCATAATCTCTTCTTATCCCTCCAGACTCCAACAAAGCCCTCCTCAATGCCAACCATTCTCTTGAAGATGCCTTAACCAAATCATTCAAACACAAATATTCCAATGCATCAGTCTCCGTGTCAATCACGTGCATTCTTCTTTCATGAAAAAATCTTAACTGTTGTGGAAAACGCCAATTATATTTCATCCCTTTTTCCATCAAAATTTTTGTTGCTGGCTTCATCTTGTACCTCCAACCCCATTACTTCATTGAGATATCATTATACACTTCTATATCATTCCCATCCATTTTTAAAACACCAGAGCCAGCTTGTTTTAAAAAAGCCATTACCTTCAACTTATCCCCCCAATTTGCAAACTTGACCAAAACATTCCTCTGTACCACTTTCCCCTTCCTTGGACCCACTCTGTACACACTTGCAATATCCTCAGGAACAAAATCTTTCCCCATTTTCAAATTGTTTAACCAATCAATTATCCTATCTTTTAGCTGGTCTTGCATCAATTTCCTATCATTCTGCATTGACTTTACATTGGCATCCAATGTCAAATCATCATTAAGATCAACTTTTTTGGAAAAATCAATAAACATTGTAGCCAACTTATCCTGTTTTCCCAAAATCTCATTTCTATCTTTCACTCTTGCCTCCTCCATCTCCTCAAATTTCTTAAACAACTTCCCAAATTCAACCATTATTTGTGTTTGATCAAATGATGGTGGCTCAGGTGATGATGTTGGTGGAAACACCTCCTCCAGTAATGGTTTATCTTTTTTCTTGGGTTTCACAACCTCTTCCTCCTTTCCCTTTCCCCTTGCAATTTTATCCATTGTAATGTCAAACAATAATTTCAATGCAGCAACTTTTTTTGCTCCCACAAGTCTCTCCCCTTGGATCTGTTACAGAGCTCAAACTTGATGTAATCCAAATATATTATATCAATCCCCAAACCACAATCCAAAACACAAAAAAAAGGAATGCTGCAATTGTTGATATTATGTCTCCGGTGTGAAGGCCAAAAGAGAAGAAAGGGACAGAATAATATAACTCAATACTCCAAGACCAGGACAAGGTCACTTTAAAACCAGAGGAGATGAAAAGTAACAAAACTTGATTGAAGATTTTCTCCTATTGCTTCTCCGAAGATTGGCAACTTTTTATTGTACTCCAAATTATTGTAAAATAATCCAAAAACTATATAACCCAGATCTTGTAATTCCAGAGCACAAATTAATCCACAGTTTTAAGAGGAAAGCACAAAATAATAAAAAAGGAATACTTTCTTCCACTTATTCCAAATCAATTTTCTTCTGAAAAGCCCATATAAACCCACAAAAAAAGTAAAGTTTTTTCCAACTGTAATCCAAATGCCACTTTGTATTCACAGCCTTGAAAGTTGGCTAAAAAATCAGCAACATTATATTCACAAGGAGGAGAAGAGAGGGGAGCGTAAAATAGAAAAACAATCCACTCAGCACTTTCTTCAAATCATTAGAAGGGTCCAAAAAATTGAGGAGTAATAATAAAAAAAGGGAAAAAAACCACCTTATCCAATTGGACTGATTGTAAAAAGAAAAACTCCCAAGATATAAATTGCGGACTCAGGAAAGCTCCAAAGACCGAGCCGATCTCACCCTCCTCCTTCTCCGTCTCTGCCCAAACTCCCCCAAAAAATCCATACGTTCTCCAGCCTTTGTCCTTTCAAAACCCTTCTTCCTTTCCCCTTCTACAGCCAATTCACTCCTCCCGTACCATTCTCCAGCGTCCCCGCTCCGTCTCTGTGCCTTTCACTTAAGTTTTGCTTTCCACCGCCATTCCAACTTTAACTTTCTCTCACTTTCTCTCAACTTGCCCCCTCCTTTTGCCCTTGCCTTCCAGCACCGAGCTCTCGCTGCTTTGGCCCCCGGAGTCCCACAGTCCGCTGCATTTTGTCCGACCAGTCACTTTTTCTTTTAAAAATCTTTCTGGCCCCCCTTCCTTGGAAATCTTGCCCGCCCGTGGCGTGGCTGGCTTGGCCCCGGCTTCCGCCATTTGCCTCGCCAACCTCCGCCGTCCCACGAGCTCCGACCCCGGGAAATGACGACCAGACCATCTCTTCTTGTTCTAACTGGTACGGAACCCACTTTTTGGTAATTTTTCCTTGCTTTTTAAATGGTAATTTGCTTTCTATACCTCATTGAGCGGCGCGAGCTTAATCAAGTAGATGTTAGCCCATCGCCATCTTGGCCACACCCCCTTTGAGGCAAGTATGCACAGGAAAAATGAAGTTGTGTAATGTATTTTGGAGATAAAGAAAATTAACTAGCCTTTAATTTAAATATGGACTCTCCATGTCACATAAAACAGATTTGCATTTTGAACACATTACCACAATTGTGGTTAATCTTGAGTGAAAGGGCACCTGGCAACTCCATGAAACTTAAAGAGAGGGAATGATGGCTCAGAATGAGTGCCAGTTTGGTACAAAGAATTCGATGTTTGTACATATCTGGGCCAGATTGATTATGAAAGTGGACACAGGTTTAAGCCCCCTCTAGTCTCTTTCCAAGGCTGTTAGAAGCTCTATTTGTCCAATTAGAAGAACATAAGAACAGCCTTGCTGGAACAGGCCACAGCCCATCCAGTCCAGCATTCTGTCTCACACAGTGGCTCACCATTTCCTTCAGGGTATTCCCAAGCAGATGCCTTCACCTGCTTAGGATTCCCTGGAAGTGGCATTGAGAGATATCCTGCCTATCTCTCCAACCCAGAGGTTGTCCTTAAGTATCCATAATTATAGCCATTGATACCCTTGTCCTCCATGAACTTGTCTAATCCTTTCTTAAAGCTGTCAAGACTGACAGCTGTCATCACTTCTTCTGGCAGGGAGTTCCATAGACCAGTGATCCTCTGGGTCAAAAAGTACTTTCTCTTATTTGTTTGAGAACTAGTACCCAGACGTTTCATGGAGTGTCCCCTAGTTCTAGTGTTATGCGATAGGGAAAACAGTTTTTCCTTATCTACTTTGTCCACACCGTGCATGATTTTATAAACTTCAATCAGGTCACCTCTTAGACGTCGTCGTTCAAGAGTGAAGAGGCCCAACCGTTGCAGCCTCAGATGGTAAGGAAGGTGTTCCATTCCCCTAATCATTCTGGTTGCCCTCCTCTGCACTTTCTCCAACTCCATAATATCCTTCTGGAGGTATGGCGACCAGAACTGTACACAGTATTCCAGATGGGGCCTCACCATAGATTTATAAAGAGGCAAAATGACACTTGCTGACTTATTTTCTATACCCTTCCTAATGATCCCTAGCATTGAGTTTGCTTTTTTCACTGCTGAGGCACACTGGGTTGACACCTTCATTGAGTTGTCCACCAGGACACCAAGGTCCCTTTCCTGGTTTGTCGCAGAGAGTTCAGACCCCATCAGTTTATAAATGTAATTGGGGTTCTTTGCCCCAACATGCATCACTCTGCACTTACTAATGTTGAAACTCATTTGCCACTGTTTTGCCCACTCCCCCAGTGTCAAGAGATCCCTCTGGAGCTCCTCACAATCTCTCACAGTTTTCACTACCCTGTATAATTTAGTGTCGTCAGCAAATTTGGCTACCTTGCTTTTTACTCCTACCTCTAGATCATTTATGAAGAGGTTGAAAAGCAGGGGTCCCAGTACTGAACCTTGGGGGACCCCACTCTTTACTTCCCTCCACTTGGAGAAGTGTCCATTTAGTGCTACCCTCTGTCTCCTGTCCCTTAGCCAGTTGCTGATCCAGGACAAGACCTGTCCCTTTATTCCATGACTGGTAAGTTTATTCAAGAGCCTTTGGTGTGTCCTGTGCTCACTCTCTCACCTGTAGATTAATTCTGCCTCTGATCTTGATCTGGTTGCAGACAGCTTTGCTCTGCTCTTTTTCCAAATGTCCACATCCAAATTATGAACATTCATTCATTCATTCATTCATTCATTCATTCATTTAGCCTGTTTCTGTTCTGAACTTTAAGTGATTTGTTTTCCTATTATTTGTTCTGATTTTTTTGGCATGTTTCTTGCTCTTGTATTTTCTTCTAACCTTCCATTCTCTATCTCCCCACACCCTCAGTATTCAGTTCTCCAACTTTTATTTGTGATGCTCAGCATGCATCTTTCTCAAACACCCTGGACTGTTTGCAGCTTCTCAACCATGTTTGTTGTCAGAAAAAGCATGTTTCAGAGCCATATGTTTTGACAGGTTGAAAACATTGGTTGAATATTTTCTCCCTCTCCAGACCAAAGGGAATAGTAACAAATAATATCAGCCCAGTGCAGGAAATGTAATTTAAGCATTGGAAAAAGGAAATTTCCTTAAGAAGTTTCATAGCTTTTCCTTCTACCAGATATAACATGCTTTCTCTTTCTCACTGAATTGGTTGCTAGAGTTCTGCTCTCGAGAAACAGAGGAGATCCTAGAACAGTGATGGCAAACCTTTTAGAGACCGAGTGCCCAAACTCAACAGGCTGCCGTCCATGCCGCAGAGGGGCAGAGTGAAATCTGTGCTGAGGGGAGGGAGGAAGAGCTCCCATTGAGCTGCTGGTCAGAGAGATGGGGTAAACTCTGTGCTGGGGTGATGGTGCACATGCTCACAGAGAGGGCTCTGAGTGCCCCCTCTGGACTGTGTGCCATAGGTTCACCACTACTGTCCTAAAACCTCAAGCGGTGTGTGTCAGGACAACATGAGACCCCTCATCAGAAGCTGTGATTATATTACCAAAACTGGCTGAGGTACTCCTCATTGTTGCACCTGCTGCTGAAGTTAGGAATCAGGTGAAAATGCCTTGGTGTGCCCCCTCCTAAAAAAGCCCTCTCTCGACCCAGCAATTCCAGCTAACTACAGACTGATCTCCAAACTCCCTTTTTTAGGGAAGGTTCTGGAGAAGGCAGCATCAGCTACAGGGTGTCCTGGATGAAGCGGATTATCTGGACCCCTTTCAATCAGGGTTCAGACCTGGGCATGGTACTGAGACGGCATTGGTGCACTGTTGGATTATCTCTGGCGGGAGCGAGATGGAGGTCACCCAACCATTCTCTCTCCCCTTGACCTCTCAGCAGCATTCAATACCATTGACCACGGTATCCTTCTGGAATGGCTCCGAAGATTGGGGATCTAGGGCACTGTGTGGTCCTGATTTTCCTCATTTCTGACAGGCAGTACCCAGTCGGTGTGGTTGGTGAGTGAGACATCCAGCCCTAGGTCACTCCAATATGGGGTGCATCAGGGCTCGGTACTGTCTCCTCTCCTATTTAATATCTACATGAAACCACTGGGTGAGATCATCCATTCCCATGGGGTGCGGACCATCAGTACGCAGATGACACCCAAGTATACATCTCATCTCGTGGTGATACCAGTGATGCTGTCAAATTCCTGTCTGAGTGTCTGAAAGCTGTTGGGGTCTGGATGAGGGACAATGGATTACATCTGAACCCTGACAAGACTGAGTGGCTTTGGGTTAGGGTCCCGGTGTTATCTCGGGAGTTACCATCCTTGGATCTGAATGGGACGTCTTTGCCCCAGACAGACCCAGTACACAACTTGGGGGTCCTCCTGGACTCTCGGCTGCTGCTTGAAGACTAGTTGGTGGCCGTGGGCAGGAGGGCCTTTGCCCAACTTCAGGTGATTCATCAGTTGCGTCCACTTATAGACCGAGACTCCTTACTCATGGTCACTCATGCTCTGGTCACCTCTAGACTAGATTACTGTAATGCACTCTACATGGGGCTGCCCTTGACAACCATTCGGAGGCTGCAGTTGGTCCAGAATGCAGCTGCCCAGGTGGTGTTAGGTGTGGGCATTATGCCCACGCCTCGCCACTGTTTCGGGAGCTGCACTGGTTGCCAATTTGCCTCCGGGTGCAATTCAAGGTGCTGGTCATTACCTTTAAAGCCCTACATGGTAGTGGGCCGGGATACCTAAGAGACTGCATTGTCCCGAGATTGTCTGCCCGACCAACCAGGGTAAACCGGAGGGGTTCTCTAATTGTGCCATCAGCTAGAAGGGCCCGCCTCTCTAGCATAAAAAGGAGGGCCTTCTCTGTGTCCGCCCCGGCTCTTTGGAATCTCCTGCCAGTGGAACTGAGGCAACAGACAGAACTTCTGCCCTTCAGGAAAGAACTGAAAACCTTGCTGGCAGGGCAGGTGTGGGGGGTTGGTGGAGAAATAGCCCCTGCCTGCTGGCTGGTTAAATAAGAGCCATCCTTCCTTCTTCATCATGTGCGGGTGGGTTTTTTAACGGGGTTTTAAGGGAGTTACTGATTTAATTGGGGTCTATTAATTAAGGGGGGTCATAGTGTAAGCCGCCCAGAGTCCTCATGATTGGGGCAGCTTTAGAAATTTGAACAAACAAACAAATAAATAAATAATAAATAATATCCGATATCAATATGTTATCTATAACAGAATGAAGTATACCCTGTGCTTTAGCCTAATTCAATATGGCCATTTCAGATCGGGGGGGGGGGAGAAAATGGAATGTAAACATCCTTGCCTCATGAGTTACCTCATGGTCTTAGTGAAATGAATCCAAATGTGTGATTGACATGTCTTGCTGTAAGATCATTGGTTGGAATCCTTAAGAGGGAGGGCCAAAGGTGGACCCTATGGGAGGAGATATAAACTAGAGACTCACGCACACACACAGACACTCTCTGGAATGCTGTGCTTTTGAATTGCAAAAATGTAGAGGCTTGAGAAAGAAGGGGGGCCTTGGGCTATCCCTCAGAACCAGTTTACTTTATTTCCTTGCTTTGAAATGCTTCCTGAGCTTTTAATGGACTGTATCCTGTATCTTGCTCTGCTCTCAATATACTTTTAAAATACTTAAAGGACTGGAGTGGTCATTTGGCTTGACGCCACCTTATCTACACGTATCTAGATGCCTGGGTTGTCCAGCCAGGGAGCTGCAACTCAGAAGAACGATAGGGCCTACTCAAGAGTAAGGTTTGTATTGTCATCACTTTTAGTGCAAATCAACGGAACTCCAAAAAATTCTATCCTTTGCCTCCTGTTTCCATCTCTGGACGAACAGCTTTACCATCGGCTCATCCCATCATTTTCGGGGTCTGCCTAGTGGTCTTTTGTGGTCCCTTGGTATCCATCCTATTAGCCTACAGGTCCATCTGTTATCTTTTAGAAGGGTGATATGCCTGCCCATCTTCTTTTTGCCACATATAATTCATCAACCACATCATGCAGTCTGGTCCTTTGGCATAATTCCTTATTGCTGACCTTATCCCTGATTGTTACTCTGCAAATCTGTCTTTCCATTGCTCTTGGGGTTACCACCAGTTTTAATTCCTCTGATTTTTTAATGTTAAGGTTTTGTAGATTTTATATTTGTTTTTAGATAGTAAATGGCACAGCAGGGGGTAACATTGCTATGTTTTTAAAGTTTTTAAAAATTGTTTTATATTGGTTTTAACTTGTCTACACCGCCCAGAGTCCATTGGATAGGGCGGTATATAAATCTATTAAATTAAATTACATTAATTTTGTTATTGCCCCATGGTTCGGATGCATACAACATTGCTGGTAACACTGTCTTATTGAATAAATTTGCCCTGATATTCATCAGCAGACTGTCATCTGTTAGCACTGTTCGGTTTATATCAAAAGCTGTCTGAGAAGTAGCTGATTATGTCTACCTCATTCAGCAAATCCAACCAGATAACATACCATGTGGTGAGTGGATAAGAATTCGCAGGTGATATAAGATGAGCATAAGTGGAGACATCTTGAACAGCTCCAGTAATGTCTACATATACCTGCGTCAATGTCTTTTAACATTTCCTCTCTCCCCTCACAGAGTGTTGCATATACCTAATGCAAATCTTCTCCCACAAGTCTTGCAATTTGATATAAAGAAGGGACAAGAAGAAAATGCTGCTGAGAAAAGCAGTGACACAGAAACAGAGAGATTTTAATCTTCCTTCTACATACTTACAAAACATTGTTTCATGTGGCAGACCTAGACCTACTCAATGAAATCTCATACCTGTGACTTTTGAGTTACCTTCAAGTTTCAAATCATACAAATTGTGGTGCTTTGATCCAGTTTCAGAAGACTTTGGTGTCCAAGTTTGCAAATGTGTTGATTTAGTATATGCCTGTCCCACAAAACATCAGGGTGACTTTAGGGTAAGGGTGTCCAAATGACAGCCCGTGGGCAAAATCCAGCCCACACCACCAATTAATTCAGCCCACACTGCCCTCCCCACTTCATGATGTAAGTAAAATGCACATACGCATGCACAGAATGTGCCCACGCATTTGCAGAACATTGCCATAAATGACCCACAACTGTCATAAACAAGTTTATGACAACCATGAGTCATTTACAGCAGCGTTCTGCCCACATGCATGCACGTTTTACCTTCGCTTTCTGGTGGGAAGAACCGTGTGACCGGCACACTCAACCACATGACTGACACACGGCCTGAAAAGTTTGGGCAGCCCGGCTTTAGGGTGCTCCCGAAGTGCCTCCCATTCTGAGTGAAAGCAGAGCTGCTTAATTTCAGGAAAGGGATTGTGTTGTATGTGCTCAGACCACTCACAGAAACCCAGAAAGAATATCAATAAGATAAAGAAACTGAACAATCACAGTGGAAACTTAATTACAGGAGTACCTGTTTGAAGTCTGTTTTGAAGCCATGAAATGTCTACATTTATGGGAAAGCAAAATGAAAGCTCTCATTTTGTTTCCTATTACATTGTAATGTGAAAATTGGGAAATCAGTTATACCAAGACTTTGCTTCTAACACAGAAGGCCCTTGGGGAGAAATAACTTACAGCATGAACGGCAAAGCATTCTGCTCACACATATGTGGCTAAATGGAATGAGCCTTCCATTGGCAGACTGCTTTTAAGGATTGGGCTGTAAAATAGAAGTGGTTTAATGATGATTTGTATTTATAAATCGCCTGTGCAGCATAATAATTACTAGGATGAACAACAGTGTAATTAAAAAGCTCTAAAATGTATCAAAATCACCTTAAAGGGAAAAGAGTATTTATTGTTCTTAGGATATAGGTGATCAATTTAATGACACCACTTGGTATGTTATTTCACTTTATCTTTACCAGTGGGGTTTGGAACTGCTTCGTGGGAGCTATCAAGTATTGATTATTCCTAGTCTATGTAAGCAGATTCATAGAGTTTAGCTTCATGATTGGATAACTCAGCAGGAGAATTGTAACTTGAGTATGAGGAAAAGCAAAGTGATGAACTAGCCAGCATAGTAGCTATGGGACTCACAAAATTTGGGATAAAATATAGGGCGATTGTGTGAAAGCTGTTGGAATGCTCAATAGAGGCTGATAACAAGATCATTGGGAAGGACTTACTTTGCCGTTTCTGAGTTGCAACTTGCAAGAGATTTTGAGAGTCACATGACATCAGTTATGCAGACTGTACAGATGTTTTCTATCATATTGCTTTAATGACAAGGACTCATGTCAGCACACAGCATTCTTTGACAGTTGCTTCACCCTGGTAACACCCACCATTATGCAGATGGTTTCCATGTTCCTTCCGTGGTTTGCATGTATTTAGTCACCAATTTCCCACACTGCTCTATTGTAGGATCATTCCAAAGCACTGAGGGAAATTGAACTAGTGGCTTCAAACAGTCATGAGGTGAAAGTAGTGCTGCTGATACATGCCACTGTTGAAGTCCAAAATGTTTTGAGGGTCAAGACTCAAAGGATAAGAAATAGCACTTTACATAGGGTTACCATATTTCCCTCTCACAAAAATGGGACAGGAGTAAAGGTTTCCCTTGCTCAAAAGCCAGTCGTATCCGACTCTAGGGTTCAGTGCTCATCTCTGTTTCAAAGCCAAAGAGTCAGCGCTGTCTGCTTCTGCAGACGTTTCTGTGGTCATGTTTCAGGCATGACTAGACACCAGAGCACACGGAATGCTGTTTACCTTCCCACCCAAGTGGTCCTTATTATCTACTTGCCATTTCTTGCTTTCGAACTGCTAGGTTTGCTGGAGCTGGGACAAAGACGGGAGCTGATTCCGTCCTGTTTGTGTAACGATGCCACAAGAAAAGGCATGTGGCACCCCCCCTTTCCTTCCGTGTTCACTGCTGCTCACTGCTGCCATCTACTGGTGGTTCCAATGGAAGTGCATGAAAAATGTGGATTTTTTCTCTCCAAATCAAGTGGTTTTAAAACTGTGAATTTTCAATGTTTTTTATGGACCCGTGCAGGACAGTTATAAAATGTGAAATTCACAGTTTTCCGTGGCATATGGCAACTCTAACCTTACACAATCCTTGCCTTTAGGGCAGGGGTCGACAACCTATGACTCGTGGGCCGGATCCAGCCCCACACCCTCGCTCCCACCACTGCTGCCACCACAGAAAGCAGCATAAGAAGCTGTAAATGCATTTATGACAGCCATAAATGCATCCTTGGCTGTTCTAAACATGTTTATGACAACTGTGGATGCATTTTACAGAAGCGTTTACAGACCACCAGTCTGGCTCCCTCAATTGTCTAAGGGAGTATAACCTAGGCCCCAACTTAAAAAGGTTGCCAACCCCTGTTTTAGGGGGTCACGGAAATAGTCATTCAGCTGGTCACCTGGGGTGCATCTCAGTGTTCGTCAAACAATGTTTATCAAGGCCATATTTATCTGAAAGTACATTTGATTTTGTCTGATCTCAGAAGATAAGCAGTATCAAGCCAGAAGTACATGGATCAAAGACCATCAAAGATTGTCAGGATGGGCTAGGAAAGCATTTGGCCTAAAACTCCAGAGAGCCCCTGCTGGTCAGAGTTGACTGCACTGGACAGCCTCGCCTCATTCTTTGTGTCACCTACTAAGTTACCAATAACAGAAGGTCTTTTTCTTACTTAGAGTCTGAATATTAATGTTAGTTTTAGAAGCTAACCAGAAGAGAACACTGCAGGAAGCTATAAGTCAGAATTGACTTTGATAGCATGTATTATTATCACTATTTAGTTATGGAACATAATGTTCAGAACCAGGAACCATTTGATAAAACAATGACAAGAATCATGTTGTTGATTTATGTCTCTTTGAGCAAGACTGTGTAAATTTTGATGGCAAATCACTACTCATTGGGGTGTGTCCTGGGGGCGCACCCAATTGCACAATAGATCATGTGGCCAGGAACACAATTAGCACCACATTAATAAGTGGTAACTTGCTACAAAGTCTTCCATGCCTTCCCTTCTCCAAGGATAAATTTGCAGAAAGATTCTGACCAAAAAGAAATAATAGTTCTGTACGTCTTTCTGTGGTGGTTGGAGAGCACAGTGAGCTAGAGCTAAATGTTAGGAGTTTGATTCCTTCAATATTGTATTTATCCTTTATTCCTTTTTGTTCTTCTTTGTCTACCTGTATATTTTGTTGTTCAGTCGATTCCAACCCTTTGCGACCCTATGGACCATTGCCCTCCAGGCACCTCTGTCCTCCACCATCCTCCTCAGCCCGCCCAGCTCTGTGCCTACTGCGTCTACCACACCATCCATCCAGCTCATCTTTGGATGCCCCCTTCTTCTTTTGCCCTCCACCTTTCCCAGCATCAAGGCCTTCTCAAGTGAATCCTCCCTTCTCATTTTACATAATATTACAAAATATTATTTCAGATTTGTCCCTATTTATTTTTAATCCTGTCATTTCCTCAAAATCGTTAAGATGCATCTGTACCCTTTCTAATCCTTTCTTAGGATTTTTCAATATTACCAGTGTGTTATCTGCATACAGGCTAATTTTATTCCCTTCTACTCCCTCAATATTTCTATCATCCTTAATGGCATTCACCAGCAATTTCATAGCTATAATAAACCGTATTGGTGATAATGGACATCCTTGTCCAGTTCCAACTTTGAGTTGTATATCATCTGTAAAAACATCATTAACCCTCACTTTGGCAGAACCCTGTTGATATAACTGTTCAATTGTTTTTCTAAACTTTGTTCCAAAACCATAGTTCTTAACTATCTCATTGATCATAACCCATTGAAGTGAATCAAATGATTTAAAAATATCTAAAGATAACAATCCAACCTTCTCTTTATTTTGTTCTGCTATATCCATTAAATCCATGACTCTCCTTGTTAAATCCACCATATATCTCCCTTTCAAAAAAAAAATCTGATCTTTGTTTATATAGCTGGTCATAAAACTATTTAATCTATTTGCCAATATTGCTGTAAATATTTTGGCATCTTGCTTTATTAAGGAAATAGGTCTATACGCATCAACTTTCTCCATATGCTCAACTTGGGGGGGTCTTCCTGGACTCGCGGCTGCTGCTAGAAGAACACGTGGCAGCTGTGGCCAGGAGGGCTTTTGCCCAACTTCAGGTGATTTGCCAATTGCGCCCTCTCCTGGACCGGGACTCCTTGCTCATGGTCACTCACGCTCTGGTGACCTCCAGACTAGATTACTGCAATGCGCTCTACATGGGGCTGCCCTTGATGACCATTCGGAGGCTACAACTGGTCCAGAACGCTGCAGCCCAGGTGGTGATGGGGTGTGAATGTTATGCCCATGCCTCACCACTGCTTCGGGAGCTGCACAGGTTACCAGTTTGTCTCCGGGTGCAATTCAAGGTGCTGGTTTTGACTTTTAAAGCTCTATATGGTAGTGGGCCAGGATTCCTAAGAGACCGCATTGCCCTAAGGACGTCTGTCCATCCAGCCAGAGCGGACCGGAGGGGCTCTCTAATTGTTCCATCAGCTTCTCTGGCACAAGGAGGAGGGCCTTCTCCATGTCCGCACCGGCCTCTGGAACCTCCTGCCAACAGAGTTATGTCTCTGGATGGAATTGCTGCCTTTCAGAAAAGAACTCAAAACCTGGCTGGTGGGCCAAGTATGGGGTGCAGGTGGAAGGGTAACCTCCATTGGGTGGTTGGTAAAGAGGATAATTCCTTCCCCCATGGTCCCTTCGGTCCCTGCACCCTTTTTAGGGTTGGGTAGTTTTAATTAATTTTATTATGTTTTTATCTGTGATTGTGAACCGCCCTGAGTTGGCCTAGGCTGAGTGGGCAGTGTAGAAATCGAACAATTAAATAAAATAAAATATATTTTCCGGGTTTGGGAATCAGAACTATTACAGACCTGTACCACGAAGTCGGCATCTGTCCTCCATCTATAATGTAATTAAACAACTTCAAGAATTTTGGAACCACAGTTCCTTAAATTCTTTATAACATTCGGCTGGTAACCCATCCTCCCCTGGCGATTTACCCATCTTCAATTTCATTATAACTTCCTTAACTTCTTTTTCCGTTATCTATTCCTCCATTCTATTCTTGTGTTTTTGGGTTATCTTAATCTTAGACTGTCTTTTTAAATACCCCTTCAGTTTTTCTATTTCTATTTCTTTCCCAGAATATAATTCTTGATAAAATTATTTCACTATCTATTGTGTATGCAAGCAGCCCTCCCAATTCCGCACACAACTCAGCTGCCAAAGTAGCGCAGCTGAGGAAGCTCAGCCCATGCGACTTCAACTAACCAATCTGTAGCTAGCGCGGGAAACCGCCCGGTTTCAGGTGAGACTCAGCAGCTATTCAGCAACCCCCACTGACGTCACGACTTGCGTAACCAATGGGGTTCCGTGGTGGGAGTTTCAAATACAGTATATAAGGAGCTGCGTCTCCTAAATGTGCCCATGTACAGATTGACCATGCTGAAATAAAGAAGTGTTTGGCCTGCCTGCCAGCTCCGTGTGCAATCAATCTGCCTACATCAAACTATCCCAATTTTGTCCTGAATCTTATTACATCTTATTCCTTGTTTACTTATCAAAATTCCTACCGTATTTTTCATCTATCTTTTTTCTCTTTGGCTGCTCTTGCTAATAATTCTGAGTTTTTATTACTATATTCAAAATATTCCCTCTTTAAATATACCAAATCTCTTTTTACCTTTTCAATATCTTTCCCTACTAATTCCATCTTTAACCTTTGCATCATATTGAAGACCTTCCCATCTTTAGTCTTTGCATGTTCCTCTTGAAGATGCTTAATTTCCCTTTCAATTTCCTTTTGCTTATCCCTAAACTGTTTATTCTTTATACTAGTTAATTTAATACATTCGCCTCTAAATACCAACTTCATGGCATCCCATACCATGTTGTAACTTACCTCACCCGTATCGTTCCATTGCCAATTTTCTTGGGAACCAACATGCAAACCAAGCAGGTCTCTGTGTGGTTGTGGGGAAGCTATTGGGTCCCAGGTTGCCCTCAGGAAATGGGAATGGTATACTGCTTCTCAGTACTCTGTACTGTGAAAACCCTGGAAAGTGTTGGCATAAGTTGGAATTAGCTTGATGGTACATAATTATTATATTATTATACCAGTAATATCTTATTCAATTTAAGCCAGACTTCCCCAAACCTTATGCTCCCAAATGTTCTAAATTTCAACTCCCATGATCCCTCAACTTTGTTTTCTGAGGTTGATGGGAGTTTGAAGTCGAAACATCTCAAAGACACCAGCTCAGGTAAGGCTGTTGTAAGTTGGAAAAAAACCTGACCCTTTTGCAACAGCATAAGAAGGGGGAAAGTGTGTGTGTGTTTTCAGCCCTCCTGCAGGCTACTTGAGTCCTATTCACAGGAGGAGAGGAAAGTAGTAGGGAGGATGTGGAACCTAGGGAACAAGTTGGCCAGAGAAGGCTGACCTAGTGGACCTGCATAATGTAAGCCTCTTTAAATACTGTATACCAAATCTCTTTTCACCTTTTCAATATCTTTCCCTACTGAGACACCTCGCCCCCTCCCGGCCCCGCCTTGGCCGGTCGAGGGATAAAAGACGCTCACCACCGGAGGACCCCGAAGGACCCTCGCCGCTCCTCCCCACCACTCATTCCACTGGCATGGGGAAGGAAAGCAGCCACAGCTGAGACACCTTGCCCCCCTCCCAGCCCTGCCTTGGCCAGTCAAGGGATAAAAGACGCTTGCTGCCCAGAGGACCCCGAAGGACTCTGGTCACTCCTCCCTGCTGCCCATTCCACTGGTGTGGGGAAGGGAAGTGGCCACATCTGAGATATCTTGCCCCCTCCCAGCCCCGCCTTAGCTGGTTGGGGGATAAAAGGTGCTCGCCGCCCGGAGGACCCCAAAAGACTCTGGCCGCTCTCCCCGCTGCCCATTCCACTGGCACGGAGAAGGGAAGCGGCCACAGCTGAGACGCCTTGGCCCCCTCCCAGCCCCGCCTTGGCTGGTCGAGGGATAAAAGAGGCTGGGGTTATTTTTGTGCTTTGTATTTGGGGGTTGTTGCATTGTATTGCATTGTATTATTATTGTTAGGTAACTTTGTAATCTGTACTTGTGGTTTGTACTGTATTTCTGTTGTGTATTTCCTTTGTTGTAAGCCGCCCTGAGTCACCCTTGGGTTGAGTAGGACAGGATATAAATTTAACAAATAAATAAATAAATAAATGATGATTATGATAATGATGATGATGATGCAGCTGAGCAAGATAGTATAAAAGAACAGGCAAAGGCAGAGAGGGGGGAAAGGCCATTGCCACCTTTCTCCAAGAAGCTGGTGAAGAAGCAAACCTGTGGCCAGATGTATTAGCTGACTGGGAAGCCTTCTACACTTAAGGAGAGGAGCTGTCAGGAATTCCTGCTCCTCTTCCAGGAGGTACAACTGCAGAGGAGCTAAGGGCATTAATCTCTTCCTTCCCCTGAGACTGCAGTGGCTCAAATGGTTAAGATGCTAAACTTGAAGACTGGAAGATCGGAGTTTGAGACCTGAATGCTGCATGACGGAGTGAGCTCTGGTCACTGTCCCAGCTCTTGCTAACCTAGCTGTCTGAAAGCAAGAAATTGCAAGTAGATAAATAGGTATAACTTTGATGGGAAAGGTAAACAGTGTTTTGTGCTTTCTGGTGTCTAGGCGTGCCAGCCACATGACCACAGAAAAGTCTGTACACGCAGACAGCACTGGCTCTTCTATACCTATAAGGAAGGGGTGTGGCCGTATGTGTGCGGAATGCGTACCTACACCCCTGGAGCCGATCCCTTAATGCTCCACACACACCTACCTTTTGTCTCCAAGATCAGCGCTGCGAGGGTCCGAGGGCTGAGAGTGAGGCCTAAGCAACACAAAGTGGGGAAAAGAACAGAAACTACAACTCCCATGGTGCCATGGGAGAAAAGATGGCAGTTTAACAGCCAGGCCTGGAAAAGAATGTTGGAGAGAGCTGATTTGCATGTTGGACTTTGATTGGTTGAGAGTGAATGACTGATGGAGAAAGGTCCTGATCCGGATGGAACAAACTCATTTCATTTAAGCCTCTACAGCCCTGGAACGAGACACTTTCAATGTACATCAATGCTGTGTGAGTGAGAGACAGAGACAGGGAGTGTGTGTCTCTGTGTGTGTGCAAGACAATGCACAAGACAGTGGGTTCTGGATCAGTCACTTGTGGCTGTGGGTGTGCCTGAATGAGAGACAGACAGACAGACAGACAGACAGACAGACAGACTCTGTGTGTTGGGCTGTATCAGGGTCTGAAAAACCTAAACATACAACGAACACACACACACACACACACACCGGCCAAGGCTGGGTAATTAGCTCTCATCTTTCCTTCGCTACCTCTACCATTCTTCTCCCCTTCCTTCTTTCCTTCCCTCCCTCATTCTTACCCTCCTGTCTTTCTTTCTTCCTAAATTTCCCCCTCAATACCTACCATCCCTCCCTCATCATCATGCCAGGGTGAGTCTGCCCAGGTTCCTTTACTGAGAGCCAGGGGGCATCATGAACGGTGTGGGGGAGGCAAAAAGGAAAAAAAAAACTTCCCAAGCCACCCCCACCCTACAGGTTGAGCCTCCATAAAAAAAACCATCAAAGACGGGCACCTATGCTAGTTGGCTATAAACAGAGATGAGCACTGAACCCTAGAGTCAGATACGAGTGGCTTTTGAGCAAGGGCAACCTTTACCTTTACACTCCCCTGAGACAGCCCTGTTTAGCTATGAGCACAGAGGGCAAAAGTATGTGGATGGAGACCAAGCTGGGGCCAGGACCTGGACTTGGGGAAAATTCAGTGATACTAACTGGATCCCTGAGTGGTGGGGAAAGGCTCCCTAGTGAAGCCACCTCAGCTCCAGAGACTGTGGGAAAAGGGACTTTGGAAGCAGCTGTGAAACCAATAATAAAACTTGGGTGCAAGCAAGTTGCACCACTGGAATTCCATCATGGAAGAAAAGAAAGATATAAAGGTCATAAGAAAACAGCAGTTTATACAATGTACTTCGACTGTTGTCTTCTGTGTCTAGAACTGGCATCTCAGCCACTAAATTATGCTGGCTCATTTAAGCATGAATAACATCCTTTATCAAACTCTTCTCATTTGCTTACATGCTACATTCCGCTAATGCTTAGCTATGAAATCTCCCTTGGGTACAGGCACAATGGAACAACTTATACTCATGAGATAAAGCATGAATTATAATAATCATATAATGTCCTCAGAATTTAAAAGATCAACAATTAGATATAAAGCAGACTATGTATAGTTAAGTTTACAGTAAAAATAATATTTTTTTTGGGGGGGGGGATAACCAGAACAGAATCTATAAAAAGGGGATCAAAAATTATTTGGGGGCATAGCAATCCCATATGGTAATTTTTACAGACCTAAGTATTCATTTGTTTATTGCACTGAGATGGCTAAGGCTGAATCAAATTAGCAACAAGTCCCAAAATCAAATGATCCTGCCTCCCCATTTGTGTGCAAAGGATGCAAATTTGTCCAATACTTTGACTGTGTGTTCAAATGAATGAACTCAAAATATTCTAGATGCTTTCCACCAATAATGTACATTTTTATCAAGGGATTTGTGTAATTTGGTGATTTTTAATGGCATACACACATGTGTATTGACATCTATTTGTGTTTGTTGCCAAGTAGGGGACAAAGGAGGGTAAATGTTTCTTTTGGCTTTGCTCTGTGCCACAGCCCACAACTCCCCTTCTCTTGATTCTGCCCTCTGCCGATTCCCAGCTTTCCTTTTATTATTATTATTATTATTATTATTATTATTATTATTATTATTATTATTATTATTATTATTATTATTATTATTATTATTATTATTATTATTATTATTATTATTATTATTATTATTATTATTATTATTATTATTGGATTTATACCCCACTCAAAGCCAGGGACAACAGTAGCTTAGTGGTTAAGATGCTGAGCATGATGACTAGAAGGTCAGCATATCAGCAGTTTCAAGACCCAAGTGCTGCTTGACGGAGTGAGCTTCCGTGGTCTGTCTCAGCTCCTGCAAACCTAGCAGTTCGAAAGCAAGAAATTGCAAGTAGATAAATAGGTAGCAAACTCAATGCTAGGGATCATTAGGAAGGGTATAGAAAATAAGTCAGCAAGTGTCATTTTGCCTCTTTATAAATCTATGGTGAGGCCCCATCTGGAATACTGTGTACAGTTCTGGTCGCCATACCTCCAGAAGGATATTATGGAGTTGGAGAAAGTGCAGAGGAGGGCAACCAGAATGATTAGGGGACTGGAACACCTTCCTTACCATCTGAGGCTGCAACAGTAGGGCCTCTTCACTCTTGAGCGGTGGCGTCTAAGAGGTGACCTGATTGAAGTTTATAAAATCATGCACGGTGTGGACAAAGTAGATAAGGAAAAACTGTTTTCCCTATCGCACAACACTAGAACTAGGGGACACTCGATGAAACTTTTGGGTACTAGTTCTCAAACAAATAAGAGAAAGTACTTTTTCACCCAGAGGATTACTGGTCTATGGAACTCCCTGCCAGAAGAAGTGGTGACAGCCGTCAGTCTTGACAGCTTTAAGAAAGAATTAGACAAGTTCATGGAGGACAAGGGTATCAATGGCTATAATTATGGATACGTAAGGACAACCTCGGGGTTGGAGAGATAGGCAGGATATCTCTCAATGCCATTTCCAGGGAATCCTAAGCAGGTGAAGGCATCTCCTTGGGAATACCCTGAAGCAAATGGTGAGCCACTGTGTGAGACAGAATGCTGGACTGAATGGGCTGTGGCCTGTTCCAGCAAGGCTGTTCTTATGTTCTTATGTTCTTAGGTACCACTTTGAGTAGAAAGGTAACAGCTTTCTGTGTGCTCCAGTGTCTAGTCATGCCTGTCACATGACCACAGAAACGTCTGCAGGTAAAGGCTTTTTGGCTGTAAACTGGGAGGAATGCTATCCCCTAGATTTCAAGCAAAGGAGACATTCATCTTGGCCTTTATAAATCTAGGGAGCTGTTTAAAGCATTAAGGAAAAGAGACAGTTTTCTAAAGTTCTCCATAATTTTGGTGTATGGGACCAAAGACACAGGACAACCGAAGGCTTGGTTTAACACAGGTTTATTGCATGGTGTTCCGGTGAAGCATGGGGGTAATGGTGGTGGTACATCTCATTATATACTGAGGACTATACATTTGAATCTTGCAGCACGGTAGCTCATTGGCTACTGTCGGCGTGGCCTCGCCCAGGCACGCCTTACTCTCGCAGTTGTATCTTCTTCCTGCTGAATGCGAGTATCTTCATTCTGCTGAATGCGAGTATCTTCATTCTGCTGAATGCGGAGGCATTTCCCGCGGCTGTCCGTGATTGAGCAATGTGAACCATGTGAGGCTGAACGCTCGCAGCTGCCCCAAGGGGTTGCTTGCTCGCGTTCCTTTCAGCTGAGATACATTGTAATTGTGATGGAACATTTATATCTTGATAGCTTTACAGTACATTGATATGCATACATAACACCCCTCCCCCCTAGGATGGGACGAAGTCCCGCAACCATTGTGGCTTGCCGCACGTGCGCTTGGGGCGTGCTTGCGCCTGACCTAGTACCGGAGAGCCTGTGATCCCTGACTCCGTGGGAGCTTGTCCTGCTACGGGAAACGGGGATTCGTTAGTGGCTCTGTGGGGCGTCCGTGCCTGCCTTGCGCCCGGGGATGGGAATGGAATGAATAGTTGGGAGGTGAACTCCTGCCTGTTGCTCTCGGACCCCGGGGACCCGCCTATTGTGAACCGCGGAACCGATGAGGTCGCCCTTGTGGTCCTGCTACCTTCTGATCCTTGCTCGGGGGACCTTGAGGCTGTGGTGGGCGGACTCGCTGTTGCCTCCCGTCTTGGGGGTGTCGGTCTCCGGGAAATTGGCGCTATATTGCATTCTAACTCACAGGGGCTACTGGGACTGGAAGTACCAGGGGCTGAACTGAAACCCCTCTTTTCGCTAGGACGGGTGGGGGACCACTCCGCTAACTCCCCCTGGTACTGTAAATCAACGTCTAAACTTCTATGGGCATCTGTGTTTCGGGGAAAATTCCGAGGGGTATGTGTGTGGTCGGGGCTCTTCCTTTCTGCCGCGGACTCCCGCAACAGATCTCTGTGGATCGATTCCCTTTCCTCCCCCCTTGGTGGGGGCCCATGTTCCCCTTTTCCTCCCCCTTGGGCTAAACGGGTGGGGGAGTACCCTAACGCTGATTCGATGCTATTTTCGTCTCCGTCCTGCTCTCCGGGGACCCTGCGCCTGAGTTGGTCCACGTGTCGCCTCCACAGGAAACCCGTACTGGTCTCCACGCGGTATGAGACGGGGCCGGTTTGTTCTATTACGGTGCCCGGCACCCAGGCTGGCCCCGCATTGGCGTAGTTCCTGCAATGCACCGGGGCGCCTACGCTGAAACTCTTTGTGGGTTCCACCCCTATGTTCTGCCCTTTGTCCTCTACTCTCGTGGGGTCTAGCTTGGAGATTCCCGTGACCAGCTTCCTGCGCATCAACAGCTCCGCGGGGGAGTACCCTGACGCCAATGGGGTGACCCTGTACCTTAGCAGGAATTGGCACAATTTCAGGTCGAGGTCTCCGGGGCCCATGCGCAGCAGCGCGTCTTTCGTGGTGCGCACGAGGCGCTCTACTTGGCCGTTGGTGGCCGGGTGAAAGGGGGCGGAGGTGATGTGCCGAATGGCGTTTCGCTCCATGAATGCCCCGAACTCGGCGGACGTGAAACAGCTAGCGTTATCGCTGACGAGGGTGTCGGGTAAACCGAACGTGGAAAAGAGCCTCCGTAACTGCTTAATTGTTGTGGCCGAGGAGGTGCTCGAGACTGGGATGACCTCCAACCACTTGGAGAACGCGTCCACCACAAGGAGGAAAAGCGTTCCCCTGAACGGGCCAGCAAAGTCTACGTGTACCCGGGACCAGGGCCCCCTTGCTGCGTCCCACTCCCTATGTGGCGAGCGGGCCTCTTCTGGCCTGGAGCTTTGGCACGCTTCGCAAGTGCCGACCATGTGTTCGATGTCGGCGTCTAGCTGGGGCCACCAAAAGTAACTGCGGGCCAGTGCCTTAGAGCGCACGATCCCCGGGTGGCTGACGTGCAGCAGTTTAAGCACCCTCGGCCGGAGAGACGTGGGGATCACTAACCGCTGTCCCCACAAAAGGCAACCCCTCTCTAGGGACAACTCTAGTTTCTTTTTGAAAAATGTGTCGAATTCCGCTGCTGGGGAAGACACGGGCCACCCTTTCTGTACCCAGGAGCAAACTGTGGCCAGCGTTTTGTCCTTGCCGGTCGCTTTAGCGATGTCGGCCGGTACTACTGGAGGGGAGTCTAGGACCTCTATCATTAAGACCTGGTGGTCCCTCTCTACCTCGCCCACGTGGCAGCAATCCCGGGGAATGGGGGACCTCGACAGGGCATCGGCATGGCTGATCTCCTTCCCGGGCCGGTATACCAACGCGTGCTGATACGCGTTGAGGAAAATGGCCCACCTGAGCATTCTCGGGGATAGGATTTGGGGTGTGGGCTTATCTGCGGTGAAAATGCCTAGCAAGGGCTTATGGTCAGTCACTATGGTGAAGGGGCGGCCGTACACAAAATCATGAAATTTCTTGGTCCCCGCAATTATCGCTAGTGCTTCCCTGTCTGTCTGGGCATAGTTTCTCTCCGCTTGGGACAGGGACCTAGAGTAGAATGATATCGGGGCCTCCCTCCCGTTCTCCAGTACGTGGCATAACACCGCCCCCACCCCCACCGGGGATGCGTCGCATATCAGGACCACTGGGCGTTTGGGATTGAAATGGGTCAGTACCGCATCTGATGCCAGGAGTCGCTTCAGGTTATTGAAAGCCATCTCCTGGTCGTCGCCCCACTTCCATGCCTCGTCCTTTTTTAACAATTTGTGTAGCGGTTCCGCTACTGCTGCCTTCCGCGGAAGGAAGGAGTGGTAAAAGTTGAGCAGTCCAAGGAACGACTGCAACTCGGGCTTGGAGGTGGGGCGAGGGGCCTTCTTGATGGCGGCCACCTTGGATTGGGATGGCCTGATTCCCTCGGGAGTAACACGGAACCCTAGGAATTCAACCTCAGTTGCGAAGAAAACACATTTGTCCTTCCGCAACCGCAACCCCGCTTTCTCGAATATTGTCAGGACCCTTCCCAACCTCCTTGCTAATTCGGCCCGGCTCCCCCTGTAATCAATACGTCATCAAAGTAGGGTAACACCCCCTCTAACCCCTTCAGGAGGCGTTCCACGAGTGACTGGAAAATCCCGGGCGCCGAATTCACGCCGAATTGGAGGCGCGATACCTGGAACGCCCCTTTGTGGGTGACTATGGTCTGTGCAGCAGCTGCGGCGGGGGTCAACGGGAGTTGCTGGTAGGCTTGGGCCAGGTCGAGTTTAGCGAAACACCTCCCCCCGTGTAACCTGGCCAACAAGTGGCTGACTACCGGCACCGGATAAGCATTAGGGCGGATCGCCTTATTGATGGTGCACTTGTAATCAGCGCATATGCGGACCTCCCCATTGGCCTTGAGCGCTGTTACAATTGGAGTTTCCCACTCCGCAGAATCAACAGGAACAAGAATCCCCTGGCCCACCAATTTGTCCAACTCCGCCTCTATTTTGTGCTTTAGTGCGAAAGGCACTCTGCGCGGTTTAAGTCTGATTGGACGTACTCCAGGGTCCAGGTCGAAAGTCACTGGGGGCCCTTGAATTTTCCGAGCCCCCTTTTGAAAACCTCGGGGTGCGCGTCGCACACGCTCTGTATTGGATCAGTCCCGGTGGCGTGTGCTCCCACGGCGTGCACCCCCCCAATGAACAACCCCAGGGGCTGGAACCATTGAGTCCCGAGGAGGCTGCATTTTCCTCCCTTGAGGACGACTAGGGGAAGCGTTGCGGTGTGCTTTTTAAACTGGACCTGGAACTTCCCAACCCCCAACACTGGGATGCGGTTCCCTTGCACGTCCTTCAGTGTGGCCCTCAACGCTTTGAGCTTGGGCCGCACGCGGGGGGCGATTTTCATGAACTCTCCCTGGGAAATAATAGAGTATGACGAACCCGAGTCCACCTCCATTCTAACAGGGGCCCCTTGTATTACTACCTCAACGAAGTAACGGGGGTGCTCCGTGGAAACGCTGCAAACCGGAGCGTCGTCCTCGCTGTCGTCGGAGATGCGCCCTACGCCGTCCCGCGTCCTCGTGGTCCGGGTGCTGTCCTTTGGCCTCGTGGTGCGGTCCTGCCTCGCCGAGCGGTCTGGAGAACCCTCTCTCTGGACCCTCCGGACGTCCTCGTCGTCGCCGCTCTCCGCAGACGAGTTCGAAGCTCGCCGGGCCGCGCGCACCGAGCTCTCTGCCTTGGCGGGCTTCGGGCGCCAGTCCTGAAGCTCTTGCACCCCGGCAGTCGTGGCCTCCGCGGTCTGCGCCGTGTCGAGGACTTGTTGCCATGTGGGAGGCGGCTCCCTTTTCATCAGCGCGCGCTGAGTCTCTGTGTCCCTCAGACCGCAGAGCAGGCAGTCCCGGAGGGTGACGTCTGGAGTCTCCCACTTGCATGGGCCGGCGGCCAGCCGCAGGGCCGCGGCGAACTCGGCGACCGATTCCCCGGGCGCCTGGACTCGCCTCCAGAACGCGCTCCGAGCGGGGAACATCGCTATTGCTGGCCGGAGATGGGCGCGCAGCGCCGCCAGGAGCTCTGTGGCTTTGAGGTCGCCCACCTTCCTCGGCGCGATCAGGTCCACCAAGGTCCTCTTGGTCTCGTGTCCGAGCATGCGGACGAAAATGGCCCTCTTCTTGGCCTCATCTGAGACTTCGAGCTCCACCAGCGCTGCGTTGAAGTCTATCTCAAACAGCTCCAAGTCTCCCGGCTTCCTGATCTCGTAGCCGGCGCATGTCTTGGTCCCGTGGGCAGCCATATCCCACCTTCGTCGCCAATTTGGTGTATGGGACCAAAGACACAGGACAACCGAAGGGTTGGTTTAACACAGGTTTATTGCATGGTGTTCCGGTGAAGCATGGGGGTAATGGTGGTGGTACATCTCATTATATACTGAGGACTATACATTTGAATCTTGCAGCACGGTAGCTCATTGGCTACTGTCGGCGTGGCCTCGCCCAGGCACGCCTTACTCTCGCAGTTGTATCTTCTTCCTGCTGAATGCGAGTATCTTCATTCTGCTGAATGCGAGTATCTTCATTCTGCTGAATGCGGAGGCATTTCCCGCGGCTGTCCGTGATTGAGCAATGTGAACCATGTGAGGCTGAACGCTCGCAGCTGCCCCAAGGGGTTGCTTGCTCGCGTTCCTTTCAGCTGAGATACATTGTAATTGTGATGGAACATTTATATCTTGATAGCTTTACAGTACATTGATATGCATACATAACAATAATGTACCAATACACACATACTGTGGAAACATAGCAATCGGCTGTAGTTTGTTGAACCATTTCTATTTCATATTGATGTTTATCTTTTTTTTTGTCTATGCTGAGGTAGGTGATGTAGCACTAATCTAATATATCAATATAGTGATAAGGTGATACATCCTGAACATACCTGTCAAGTATCCCATATTGGCCGGGATTTCCCGTATTCTGGCACTCATTCCTCCCCTTTCCCGCCGCCGTCACATATTTTAAACGGCGGGGAAAGGGGTTACTGCGCATGCAAGCATGTGCAGAACCCATTTGCACATGTGCAAACATGTTCTACATATGCACAAATGGGTTCTATGCTTGCGCAGATGGGTTCTGCATGCGCACCCGCACATGCGAAGCAATTTCACGTATTTTTGGGAGCCGCGCTTGACGGGTATGATCCTGAAAGATCCTGGGGTGGATGTTCTTATGGTCCAAAACATTATGCTCAGCTTAGTATGTCACCCATAGTCATGCCTCACCATTCTTTTGGGGAACAAAACAACTCATCACACAGGCGAAAGTCTGTTTGAATTATTCTGGTTTGAAAAAATAAAAGAAACTAGGCATCGAGAACAAAAAGGACTGGATTGATTCAAACTGTCTTTTGCATCACACAATCATTAAAAAAGGCAAAACCGTCCATTTTACACCTGTAGCAAATCCCACAGTAGTCTCACTAAAATATGTTGCAATTAAAATAGGCCAATTTGAACCAATGTAATTTACAGAAGAAGTGACTCACCAAATCCTCACAGATTTAATAGGTTTATTCCCACATGGTTTACTATGTTATGTAACAGGATTTCAGCCAGCGATTCTGTCCCTAGGTATCCAATTGTTTCTGTGCTTGGGCAGCAGTCATTTGGTGGCTACTGGAAGTCATTCCCCATTTTCATCAAATCTTGCTGCCTGCGTTGTGCTTGGCACACAGATGTTTTGAATTTTCTCACTTTAGTGTTCAAGGAATGAAGAAGCAGACGAATGAAGTAGTGAAATTCAGCTCTTTATTAGTGGGGTTTGAACACACTTTGGATGGGGCAAAACTTGGACTTATATACACTATAAACAGTAACAGTAACAATAATACAACAAGCCCATTGGCTAACAGAGTGTGCACATTTTTCGATCCACTTATTTGCATAAGAATAGATACATGTGAAAAGATACATTCCGCTCCTGTCAGAAAACACAGTAAACATACATAACACTCAGGGAGGAAGTGTATTTGTTCTTCCTGGTTAACACGTCTGTTCCCAAGCTGTGTTTCCTCGCAAAGGCAGTGGCAACAAAAAGAAAGGACCAACAGAAAGGGGCAGAATTTATGCATCCATTAAGAATTTGAAACTGAATTTTTGTAGCATTCCCACCACCACCACTATGCAACACATGTCCTGTTTGATGCAGTTCTTTAAGAAGGAAGTCATCTAAATGTCCCCTCTCCTCCATGTCTCTTATTCTCTGGGGATAAGGGAAGGGGAATAAAAGTTGGATGTTGCTGATAAAGCCCCCATGCTGTGTTGTAAAGTCAGCTGCACTCTTCCCACTTGGAGCATGCCTTTCCTCCCAATTATTAAAGAAGGGATAAAGCCTGGAACTGTGGTGGCTCAAGTGGTTAAGATGCTGAACTCACTGACTGGAAGGTCAGAGTTCGGTTCCCGGGTACTGCATGACAGAGTGAGCTCCCTTCTCTGTCCCAGCTCCTGCCAACCTAGCAGTTCAAAAGCAAGAAATTGCAAGTAGATAAATAGGGACCACTTCGGTGGTGAGGGAAGGCAGCTTTTTGTGCACTTTGGTGTCTAGGCATGCCCACCACACAGGGAAGTAGCTAGAATTCTAGATAGAGGGGGGGATTTTTCAGGAGGGGCAGAAATTGTCACACACACATATATAACATTAGCATCCTGGGGTGGGTTGGGAACAGGCTGTTAGCTCAGGAGGGTTTTCGCCCACCCTGGCCCCGCTGGCTACAACCCTGCTACCACATGTCCACGGAAACGTCTGCAGACGCAGACAGAGCTGTCTCTTTGGCTATAATCAGAGATGAGCACTGAACCCTAGAGTCAGTTACAACTAGCTTTCAAGCAAGGGCGACCTTTACCTTTACCTAAAGCCTGGAGTGAAAGGAAGGACAGAGGAATGGGGTTTTAGACAAACCTCAATTTATCCTAAAAGCCTCTTCCCACTTGTCTTACTTAATCCAGAAGGAAGGATGGGGCATGGTGGCTTCTGTTTGGCCCATCTCTCTCCTCCAGTTACAGCTCTACTTACAATACCACAGCAGTCCTCTGGTTTATTTGCATTATGGTTATTATTTTTGAAATAGTAGCCATGTTAGTCTGTGGTTCAAGCATATCAGAGAGTAAATAAAACAAGACCAAAAACAACAACAACCCATTGTGGCACTTTAAAGACTAACTGCTCTATTTTAATGTTAGCTTGTGTGGATCAAGTCCTCTTTGTTAGACATAGACTTCATAGCATCAATTTATACACATCAGGTACAGAGGTACTTTCTGGTTATTATTTGTAATCCAGTTCCCCAAAGCTTCTCACTGAGCCAGCTGACTGTCAAACGTAACAGCCAATCAAAGGGCACTTCCTTCTCTGGGCAAAACTTCCAAGGAATGTAACTACTGGATGGAAGTCCTACTGTGGTTTTTTTTTACAAAGTCTATTTTTAAACTGCCATAGATCTTGTGTCATGTGCAGTGACAGATCTCTTCTCGGCCTTTGGCTAAGATCATGTAGTATGTGCAGTGACAGAAGTCAGTGCAAATTTACACACACACACACACACACACACACACACACACACACACACACACACACACA
Organism: Bradypodion pumilum; assembly: GCA_035047305.1. Taxonomy (NCBI): domain Eukaryota; kingdom Metazoa; phylum Chordata; class Lepidosauria; order Squamata; family Chamaeleonidae; genus Bradypodion; species Bradypodion pumilum. The sequence goes on from JAWDJD010000001.1 coordinate 318,663,811, forward strand.
CACACACACACACACACACACACACACACACACACACACACACACACACAGTGTGTAGTTCCATCGGTGCTTATTTGAAAAGAAAAGAACAAATGGCACCATATTAAGTGTGGAAGAAACACTTCAGTTTCCCCCAAAACCTGCTCTTTTGCCTTGATATATATATATATTTGGCACATTCTCATTAACAGATACCAATCATCATATCAGACATCATATGTTCATATTTCCTAAGCAGCTGCATCATTCTGCATGTGTGATTTTTTCCCCTTTCTTTTGGATTCTCTAGCTGTTTGTTTTCATGTGCTGTTGAATTAAAAGGACTTGAACAGATGCCATAGGATTGCATCCAAAATTCCCCTCTGCCTGTTTTACAATAACTTTTGGTGCAATGTCCCTGATTTAGGTAGCATCTGATATTTATTCGTCTGCAAGCCAGATCAGATGTCCTTGTTTTTAGAGAATGTGAATCTGAAGGCAGCTAATCAACAACTGCCTCTGCTGCTCACCTCCAGTGCAGGTGACAGAGAATTAATGTGGCAACAAAGACTTGACTACTAACATCCCTTTACAGAGGTGTATTAAAATGGAAAATTTGGCCCAGGGTTTCATTTCCTGCAAGTGGGGAAGGATAAAAGTAAGTGGTGAAACTTTATCTCTGAAAATGCATAGAGGTTGCAACAATTCACTTTAAAGCAGCCAATCGTTAAATCAGTTTATGGACTGGAATGTAAATAAACGTCTCTGAGGATAATATAATGTTTTTCTAATAGTTTCACTAATAAGTGTGTTCTTCATTAAAAGATTTCTAAAGAAAAAAAATACCTATCTTGCAGAGAAGCTAATTGATCTGTTTCATCTCCGAAAGGTAAGGGGCTGTGGTGTGTCAGTGGTTAAGAAGCTTGCCTTTTTAGCTGGAAGGCTGGCAAGTCGGCAGCTCAAGACCTGGGTACTTGTTGTGTATGTACAATGTTGCTTGATATGTATGTACATTGTCGTTTTAAGAAATGTATGATTGTAACCTGGCCACAATCACAATGTAACCCAGCTGTTAAAGGAACGCGAGCAAGCTGCCTATAGAGGGCAGCTGCGAGTATTCAACTCACATGGTTATCATTCCTCAAATCACCTGCAGCCGCGGGAACTCCCCGCAACAACAAACTACTACCGATCCACCACCGAAGATGGGCGTGGCCCGGATGACATCACGCCGGTAGCAGCCAATGAGCTACCATGCAGCCAGATTCAAATGTATTGTACTACTGTATATAATGTGAGGTATCCCTGCCATTACCACATGTTCGTTCTGATCATCAACCAATAAACCTGTGTTAGTCCTTACTGCGACTCCTTCTACGTCTCCTGGAAAAGACACCAAAGTACTGCATGATGGATTGAGCACCCATCTCTGTCCCAGCTCTTGGGGACATGAAAGGAGCCTCATTTGGGCATTCCCTGAGCAGAATTTCTTCTGCAAAAATCCTTTCAACCCAAAATGATTTCTGACACAAATTATTATTATTTCTGAAAGGTTTAGAAGAAAAGCAGTGTGGGACAAAGAGGAGTTAGACAGACCTCAGAAATATGGTGTCTGCTTTCAATTTCCTAATATTGTTAAGTGGATCAATAAGGCTACTAACCATTGCAGAATAGTGGGAAATTAAACACTTCCTCTGCTCCTTCCTGGAGGGACAGAGGAAAGAAGCATTAAAAAAGGCTATTATGACAGTGCTGATGCACTATGCCACTTAGATTTTTTGTTTGTTGAAAATTTCCTCCTAAAAGTGGGAAGAGAGACTAGTCATCCAATTTAGTTTCCATTTTCATGTGTTGGATTTTTAAAAATAAAGATTCTATATTATTCATCCATTTCTCCTGCTTGCCTCTTTAAAAAGGTTTACATCTTCTTCAACTTCTGTTTTCTGTGAGGGTCAGTTTGATGTGATGTGGAAACTGCCACTAACTTTTCTGAGAACATGGAAGAGCCTGAATTACCTCCTTGGAGAGATCAGACCACCTCGTTATGGTTACAATAGACTAAATTTTCTAAGGATGTGACCTGCTTTCATGGCCTTGACGTGTATGTTTTTTTTTACCTCAGAGACTTGCCACTCATGTTGACTCAGATTTTCTGTGTGAGATGAAGTGGTAAAATCAATGGAGAGAACACATATGCTACTCGAGTGTTCACAGAGATTATATTATCTACTGTAAGTGTTGCAAGTTAAAGCTAGTCTGCCAAGGTACTTCAATTTTTTTGCATCATTTTATTATTAGTACTATGATGTGTATGCAACCATGATGATAGCACCACCAGCAGCAAAATTAAAGGCTTCCTCTGGTGATTACAGCTGGCTATATAGTCCAGTGGTTTAAGTAACTAGCTGTGAAGCCTGAGGTAGTATTGTGTATTTAAGGAAATGTGTTTGCCATTTTGTCTTTTTGTGAAAGAGTTTAATATGTATTTGCTTTACTATGGTCTGAAGTCTCGTGAGACTTCGGGAGGGTTCTGAACGAGAACAGAGCTGTCAATGGTTCGAACGGTTTTTCCCTATCAGTTTTTGATCAGAGATAGTTAAGGAATGTGAGGGTGTGTGGTTAGCTCTGGTCACCTATTCTTATTCCAAATAAAGTTGTGTGTTTGGCCCGTATTGCTGGCTGCTGCCTATTATTTCCAGAACACTAAAGGTAGGAAGTTTGATCCCCCACTGTGCCTCCTGGAAAAAGAGCCAACCCGTGTAGTCATGAACAAGCTGCACAGAAGAAGGTAAACTAGGTAAAGGGCTCCCTTGCTTGAAAACCAGTTCATCTCCCTTTACAGCTAAAGAGCCAGCACTGTCTGTGTCTGCAAACTTTTCCATGGTTGAGTCAGGTGTTGCTAGATGTCGGAATGCACGGAACGCTGTTAACTTTCCCACCAAAACTGTACCTATTTAGCTGTTGTGTTCTGATGGTTTTACCTTTCCACATGGAGTACAATGTATCTGAGCCAATGTAACCTTGCCTATAGCAACTATGTAACCTTCAGCTGTATCATATAAACCCTGTAATAGGACGCGAGCTAATGACCACCAGCTGGCAGCAGCGAGCGTCCAAGCTCTCTTGGTCCGAACTCATCAAAGGCAACAGCGCGGGAAGTTTTCCCGCCACCACCTACACCTGGACAAGAAGGGCGTGACCCGCAATGACGTCACGCAGACAGTAGCCAATGGGCTACCATGGCACCACGTTCAAATGTACTACTACTGTATATAAAGAGCTATCGATCCGCCATTACCTCATGTTCCCTCTGTCCACGATGCAATAAACCTGAGTTAACCCAGCCCGAGGCTGTGTCCTGTGTCTTGGTTTGCATACACCAAATTGGCGACGAAGGTGGGATGATGGATCCCCACGGAACAGCCAGGGCACAGAGCGGGTTCAACATCACCAAACCGCAAGACTGGGAGCTGCTTGAGATGGACTTCCAGGCGGCACTGGTGGAACTCAAAGTCAAGGGAGACGACGAGGAGAGGAAGAGGGCCATCCTCACCAGAATGCTCGGGATGGAAACCAAGCGGACGCTGGTGGGCATCATCGCTCCGAAGAAGGTGAGCGAATTTAAGGCGGACGACATCATGAAGCTGCTGCGAGAGCGCTTCTGTCCCTCGAGGGCAATGTTTCCCGCTCGGAGCGCGTTTTGGAGGCGAGTCCAAGCGCCGGATGAGTCGGTTGAGGCATTCGTGGCCGCCATGAGGATAGCCGCCACCCCCTGTAAATGGGGCGACATCCTAGAGATGGCCCTCAGGGACGGCGTGTTGTGTGGCCTGAAAGACAAGGAGGTACAGCGCAGCTTGATGAACAAGGAGCCGCCACCCACGCTGGCAGAGGTCGTAGAGGCCGCGGAAGCCGCAGAGTCCACGAATGCTGGAGTGGACGAGATGCACCAGTGGCGTGAGTGGCGTCCTAGAGCCGGCAAGGCGGAAAATTCGGTGCACGGGAAGTCCGGACAGTCGGTGCACGCAACTCGACGGGCCTCAAAGTCGTCTACGGAAGGCAGCGACGGCGAGGAGGTCCAGAAGGTCCGAAAGGGTGGTCGACGCTGCGAGGGTTGCGGAGCGGCCCATGAGCGCGCGAAATGCCCGTTCAGGAAGGCCGAGTGTTACACCTGCGGCCGTCGGGGGCACATCGCCAAGGCATGCAGAAAACGGAAGGAGGGCCGGAGGCAGTCACAAGACCGTGCGGCCCGACCGGACCGTCCAGCGAGGCCCAAAGATGGCGCCCAGACCACGAGGAAGCAGGATGGCGTGGGCCGCGTCTCGGACGACAGCGAGGACGACGCCCCAGTGTTCAGCGTGTCCGCGGGACAGTCCCATTACTTCGTTGAGGTATTAGTACAAGGGGCCCCTATTAAGATGGAAATTGACTCGGGGTCCTCCTATTCTATAATTCCCCAGAAAGAGTTCTTGAAAATCGACCCCCACGTGCGGCCCAAACTTAAAGCGTTGAGGTCCACGCTACGAGACGTACAGGGAAACAGCATTCCGGTGTTGGGGGTCGGGAAATTTCGGGTCAATTTTAAGAGACATTCTGCGGAACTGCCCCTAGTTGTCCTCAAGGGGGGAAGCTGTAGCCTCCTAGGGACACAGTGGTTTCAGCCCTTAGGTTTGTTCATAGGGGGAGTGCATACCGTGGGGGGGGACCCAATACAAGCGGTTTGCGATGCGCATCCCGCCGTTTTTAAGAAAGGACTCGGAAAGTTCAAGGGACCCCCTGTAGCTTTCGACATAGACCCGGAGGTCCGCCCGATAAGACTCAAACCGCGCAGGGTGCCGTTCGCACTCAAGGACAAGATAGAGGCGGAACTGGACAAACTGGTGGGCCAGGGGATTCTTATTCCTGTTGATTCCGCGGAGTGGGAAACTCCAATTGTAACGGCTCTAAAGGCTAACGGGGAGGTGCGCATTTGCGCTGATTATAAGTGTACAATTAACAAGGCGATCCGCCCTAATGCATACCCGGTGCCAGTGATCAGCCACCTTTTGGCCAGGCTGAATGGGGGAAAGTGTTTCGCTAAACTCGATTTGGCACAAGCCTATCAGCAACTTCCTGTGACCCCCGCCACGGCCGCGGCACAAACGATAGTTACACATAAAGGAGCGTTCCAGGTGTCGCGGTTACAGTTTGGCGTGAACTCGGCACCCGGCCTTTTTCAGTCGCTTGTGGAACGCCTCCTGAAGGGACTGGAGGGGGTGTTGCCTTATTTTGATGACGTGTTGATAACAGGGGGGAGTGAGGCTGAACTGGCAAAGAGGTTGGACAAAGTACTGACCGTGTTCGAGAAAGCGGGGCTGAGATTGAGGAAGGACAAATGTGTCTTTTTCGAAACCGAGGTCGAGTTTTTAGGGTTCCGGATCACGCCCGAGGGGATTAAGCCGTCTAAATCCAAAGTAGCAGCCATTAAAAAGGCCCCTCGCCCCACATCCAAAACCGAGCTACAGTCCTTCCTGGGGCTCCTCAATTTTTACCATACATTCCTCCCGCGGAAGGCGTCCGTGGCCGAACCGCTCCATGGGTTACTTAAAAAGGAGGAGACATGGATGTGGGGTGACGAGCACGAGAGGGCGTTCAAAGAGCTAAAGCAACTCCTAACATCTGAGGCAATCCTGACGCACTTCGACCCCAAACGGCCAGTGGTCCTAGTCTGTGATGCATCCCCGGTGGGGGTGGGGGCGGTGCTTTGCCACGTGTTGGAGGACGGAAGGGAGGCCCCGGTAGCGTTTTACTCAAGGTCCCTGTCCCAAGCGGAGCGAAATTACGCACAAACCGACAGGGAGGCGTTAGCAATAGTAGCGGGAACCAAAAAATTTCACGATTTTTTGTATGGCCGCCCGTTCAAAATCGTGACCGATCACAAGCCACTGTTAGGGATTTTCACGGCAAGCAAGCCCACGCCGCAGATCCTGTCCCCGAGAATGCTGCGATGGGCTATTTTCCTCAACGCATACCAACATGAGTTGGAGTACCGGCCCGGAAAGGAGATCAGCCATGCTGATGCACTTTCGAGATCCCCTTTGCCCTTGTCGGACGACCAAAAGGCGAGAGTAGAAAGAGACCGCCAGGTGTTGCTAATTGAGGTTTTAGACGCACCCCCAATAGTACCAGCCGACATTGCTAGGGCGACAGGCAAGGACAGAACGCTGGAGAAAGTTAGTTCATGGGTACAGAAGGGGTGGCCGGCATCGTCCCCGAGTACAGAGTTCGACCCATTCTTTCGGAAGAAGCTAGAGTTGTCCCTAGAGAGGGGGTGCCTTTTGTGGGGCCAACGGGTGGTGGTCCCTACGCCCCTGCGGCCGAGGGTGCTCGAACTGCTGCACGTCAGCCACCCGGGCATAGTTCGTTCAAAGGCGCTGGCCCGGAGTTACTTCTGGTGGCCACAGCTGGACGCGGACATTGAGCACATGGTCGGCACTTGCGAGGCATGCCAGGGATCCCGACCAGAGGCGGCCCGTCTTCCGCATAGGGAATGGGACACAGCAAGGGGGCCATGGTCCAGAGTGCACGTAGATTTCGCTGGCCCATTCCGAGGAACCATGTTTCTCCTGGTGGTGGATGCGTTCTCCAAGTGGCTGGAGGTTATCCCAGTAAAGAGCACGTCCTCCGCCACGACAATTAGCCAGCTAAGGAGAGTCTTTTCCACATTCGGTTTACCCGACACTTTAGTCAGCGATAACGCTAGTTGCTTCACCTCCGCTGAGTTCGGAGCATTCATGGAGGCAAACGCCATTCGGCATGTCACATCCGCACCGTTTCACCCGGCCACGAATGGCCAAGTGGAACGGCTGGTGCGTACAACAAAGGAGGCGCTGCGGCGCATGGGCCCGGGGGACCTGAATCACCAAGTATGCCAGTTCCTCTTAGCGTATAGGGTAACCCCCTTAGCGTCAGGCTACTCGCCGGCGGAGCTCTTGATGCGGCGAAAACTGACCACGATCCTGTCCAGGCTAGACCCGACGAGAGTCGAGGATAAAGGGAAAAACATAGGGTTGGCAGTCTCGAAAGGTTTCGCCGCCGGTGACCCTGTTCACTGCAGGAACTATTCCAGCGCAGGGCCAGCCTGGGTACCAGGGACGGTTGTAGAACAGACGGGGCCAGTGTCGTACCGGGTCGAGACTAACACCGGCCTCCTCTGGAGGAGGCACGCAGACCAACTGAGGCACCGAGTGAGTGGGCCAGTCTGTGGGGCTCAGCAACAGGATTCAGCGTTAGGGTTCTCCCCCACCCGCTTAACCCAAGGGGGAGACAGCGGTGGACAACAGTCCCAAGCAAGGGGGGAAGGCAGAAGCAGCGGCCCCGAATCATACCCTTTTGATACGCCAGTCCTATCAGGGGCCGGGGAAGGGGGAGAGGAGTTCGCGACCGCTGCCCCCGATTGTAATTTTGATTTTGATTTTGCGAGCCGGGGGGGTTTTCAGGAGTGTTCCCCCACCCATCCAAGCGAGAAGAGGGGTTTTTCGTTAGCCCCCAGTGCCCCCGGTTCCTCCCTAAGAAAGAGCACACCTCCCAACAACGCCGCGGAGCCGCGGCAAGCCACTAACGAGTCTCCCTCTCCAATTACAGGACAGGAAACCAGGGGACAAAGAGAAGGTAGCAAACCCGGGGAGAGGCAGCCCGCATCGAGACCCCAGCGTGTTCGAAATAAGCCATCTTGGCTGAGAGACTTTGTCTCCTGAGGGGGGGGGAGTGTGCTTAAGTGTGGGCTCGAGACTTTGTCTCGTCCTAGGGGGGAGGGGTGTTGTGTTCTGATGGTTTTACCTTTCCACATGGAGTACAATGTATCTGAGCCAATGTAACCTTGCCTATAGCAACTATGTAACCTTCAGCTGTATCATATAAACCCTGTAATAGGACGCGAGCTAATGACCACCAGCTGGCAGCAGCGAGCGTCCAAGCTCTCTTGGTCCGAACTCATCAAAGGCAACAGCGCGGGAAGTTTTCCCGCCACCACCTACACCTGGACAAGAAGGGCGTGACCCGCAATGACGTCACGCAGACAGTAGCCAATGGGCTACCATGGCACCACGTTCAAATGTACTACTACTGTATATAAAGAGCTATCGATCCGCCATTACCTCATGTTCCCTCTGTCCACGATGCAATAAACCTGAGTTAACCCAGCCCGAGGCTGTGTCCTGTGTCTTGGTTTGCATACACCAAATTAGCTACTTGCAATTGCTTCCAAAACTGCTAGGTTGGCTGGAGCTGGGACAGATATGTGAGCTCAATCCATCGTGCAGCAGTCGGGTCCCGAAATGCTGACCTGCTGATCATCCAATCATCAAGTTCAGCATCTTAACCACTAAGGTACTGCAGTACATAATGGTAAACTACTTCCCTGCATTTACCTAGAAAACCCTGACAAGGATCACTGAATTGAAGTCAGAATTGATTTGATGGCATGCAATAAATATATATATATCCCCAAATGCTATGATCATACATTGATCTGAGCTTGAGTGAATAAATTTTTTTTACTGACTGAATAGCTCAGTAGTTTAGGTGTCTGGCTGTGGAGCCAAGGGCTCTGGGATTCAGTCCCCCACCATGCTTCCTGGGAAATTAGGCAGCCTATGCAGTCATGGGCAGGTTGTACAGTCCCAGTGCACCCCCCCCCCCAGAAGAAGGGGATGATAAACCACTTCTGAGTATTTCATACCTAGGAAACCTGACAAGCAGAAATTCCACCGTAAATTGGAATCTGCTTGATGACACATCATCGGCATTATCATTTGGTGATTTCAAGAAGCATGTGATTTCAGAGTGCACATGGCTTCTTTATTGTATTGTGTCCGAATCAGATCTACTCTGAAATTGTGTTTAATCAGTGATTCATTGTTAATCATTGGTGATTATGTTACTTCTGTTGCGCACAGTGCTGAGCAACAGGATTTCAACCAGGGAATTATGGTGGGATTGTAAAAAGTGATATTTGTGGATCGGAATCCTTTCAGAAGCCATATGCCAGAAGTGGCCTGAACTACAGTAGATCAAAAAGTGGGTAAGGGCAGAAAAAACTCTTATCAATTTAGAACTAGGTATTCATATCTATTTCACCACTTTCATTGCCTTTCCATTATTTCCCTTTTTCTTCTTTCTTTCTGCACCTTTTTTCTGCCTTTTCCACTTGTCTGCTTCTCTTTCACACTCACCCATCCACTTTCCCCTTCTCCGTCTTCTTTTCTCTCTTCCTGTTTTGTCTCTCCCCTTTTGTGCTCTCCCTCTCCATTTTGTTCCCCCTCTCAATGTATACTCTATCAAATTTCATTCCCATTGGCACCAATGCAGGCTTTAACAAAGTGTAGTTGTTACCTCGCCTAATTAAAAAGATGAATTATTGTGCTAGAGGCGATTTCTTTCGGGGTGCTGGTGTCATAGCACAGAAGGCACAGGGCATTCACCTCATAAACAGTCAATGCCTCCAACACAGAAATTTAGCTTTAACAAATCCTAAATGCTGAACTATGGCAGAGGAAAGGGCACTGGCTGGCTGGCAACACTTGTGGGATGCATCTAACCTACTGGCCAGATGGATTATTGAAGGCTTCAAAGGCTTACTTATCCAATAGTTTCTTTTGCTTAGTCATAATCAAAGTCTTAGGAGTCTACCCTTCTATTTACCCCTCTTTCCTTTTGCTCAGAAGCTGTTACTTCAGTTGAATCAAACAGGAAAACACAGAGTCAACAAATGTTTACATCATAATAATCGGTGTTAGTTTTAAAGGTGCAACAAGATTCTTTGTAGTCCCAGGAGGCACAGTGGGGAATCAAACTCCCTACATCTGGCACTACAGCTAGATGTCTAATCCACTGAGCTATCTAGTCAGCTGATCAAGCACTACTAGAAACATAGGCATGCCACACACAACCATTTGCTGCACTCCATTAACTTGATCAGGTCAAAGAGGTAAAATGGATGTGATACTATGGTACTACATTAATCCTTACATGTCACTAGAAAGTTTCCAGATTCAGTGAGTCGGCTTATCATTCTTTACCAGTCCACTTTAGAATTATTATTCTTAGCCTTTTTGAGTAAATGGCTCTAATTCTGTAAAAGTGTTGAGGAAAATATGGACTCCAACCTGCTCTTCTGACTCCATTGTATTCTCTGACCCCAAGATCTGTCTTCATCTACTGAAAGTTGACTTAGGACTTGCTGAAATTTCCCCGACATTTTGTTGCTCTGAACTGAAATGTTTAGATCAGAGAATATTAATTGACTTTGGCTTCAGTTCTGCCTTGCTTATCTTATCACTGATTACTTTAGGCTAGGGATTGTGCATTTGGGGTTATTAGGACTACAAATCCCATAATCCTCTTTAACAGGAGCCCCACCCTTGAGTTTTAGGTAACAATACCAGGCCCTGCCCACTTGGGACTAAGACCTAGATCTATTTAAGTTTTTGTGAATGCTTCTGAAAAGTCACTTTCATCCTCATCTGACCCCACTGCAAGAAATGTTGCAGGTAACATTGCTCATGTTCAGTCCGCTCTTGAGCACACTGTTGAAAACAAAGCCAGCACCAAAAGTGTTAAAAATGTGATTAAAAGATCAGTGATATTATATTGTCCTTGTTTTAAAATTTATTTCTATGATACTGGATTGCCTTTAGTCATCTCATTGATTCATAACTCTTTATTCACAGCCCTGAGGACTTGGTTGATGGGAGGTAAGAAGTGACAAATTAATAACAAATGGATATTACTGGATTGTTCAGATTTATAGTCTTATGTACAAGCTGATTTGAAGGAACTAGAGGACTAGTAAAGAGGCTTTTAAGTGCTTTGCAAATGTGGGCAAACACACTTAGTCCTTTGCTGATAAAAGCCGCAAACCTCTTGTTCTGCAGTATAATTAAATTCAATGGGAGCTTTGAGTGTCAGATGAAACAATGGTTGGGGCAAGGAAGGTATGACAAGTGAAGTTTCTGGAATGGATTTGTTTTTGATCTCCAGCTTAAATGTTTAACCTAGAAGGCATAAAATAATGGCTATAGGGGGCAGAATCTCTCAGCTAAGAAAACAAAAAGGAGTCCCTCCCGTTCCCCCTTGTCTTTTGGTAAGCAATCAGGAGGAAATCACCTCTAGGCAAGAAACTTGCACAATATCAGAAGAATGGATGCAGAGAGTAGGGAAGAAGAAAGATAGCTGTCATGGTTTGTTTACATTTCTGTTCAATTGACAACACCAAAGCCATTTAAACTCTTCAGTGCTCCATCTTGATGAAGAGAATGGGTGACACTTTATTGAGAAAGAAGTATTGAAGTTTACATTGTAGTTGTGCACTGGTGAGCTCAAGGGGAGCCTTCCAAGTGTGGTTTGTTAGTGAAATGGTTTTCCTTCTTGCCTCTCATGGACAATTTGCTGTAATATGCTACTACAGTTGCATGCATCATTGGTGCAAGCATAAAATGCTACTTACTTGTAAAGATAAAGGTAAAGGTCACCCTTGCTCAAAAGCCAGTAATATCCAACTCTAGGATTCAGTGCTCATCTCTGTTTATAGCCGAAGACCCCAGTGCTGTTTGCCTTTGCAGATGTTTCCATGGACATGTGTCAGGCATGCCTAGACACATGGAATGCTGTTTACCTTCCCACCAAAGTGATACCTATTTATCTGCTTGCAATTTCTTGCTTTTGAACTGCTAGGTTGGCAGGAGCTGAGACAGACCACAGGAGCTCATTCCATCCGCAGCACTTGGGTTTTGAACTGCTGACTTTCCACCTCCCAGTCAGCGTCTTAAGCACTTGAGCACATATAATTGGTGCAAGCATAAAATGCTACTTACATGAGTAGGATGTAAATCAAGCAAAGCTTGGCCTCTTCCCCTATTTTCTCTGCTCATATTAAGACAGCTTAAAAAAATTAGGGGAAAAATTCATGGGACTATAGGTTTTACCTAAACTGGTCTCCATCAATCTGATATTGTTGTCATTGTTATCTTTTATTTCAAGTTGCTTATCATGTGCAGCTAGTTGTTGCCCAACTATGTTCCTGCTGTGTTTAATATATCATAATTTTATAACATTTCATTCCATCTGCACATCTGAATTCTGAACTAAACAATTTCTATGACAATAATGTAACTTAAGGGATTTTTGATTGGGAAAGCAACCTCTTTCCTCTGTCATTGAATCTCTTAACTTGAAGCCACTTGCTTCTCTTTTCTTAAAAGCAACAGGAAGAAAAGATACACTCCATTAGGTATTCTCTCTAGTTTGGTACTTAGAACTTATCCAGCCTAAGTGAAGAGTTTCTCTGTAGGTGTTAATCTCATTTTAAAACCAAACAAATGCAGGAGGAAGGGAATACCTTTTATAGGATGGCTTTTTAAAAAACCAAACATTGCAAGCTTTTGTGATTTAAAGATCATGAAAGCTTTGTTTGATTTTAAAAGTAATCCTATAAAAGGTATCGCCTTTCTCCTGCATTTGTTTGGTTTTAAAATGGTTCTGTTTGTGTTATGTATGTATGCATGTTCATTATACTGTAAAGGCAAGATTGTAACCACTCCAGATGCAAACGATATCAGCTGTAAAGGAACGCGAGCAGACAGCCTATAGAGGGCAGCTGCGAGCGTTCACTCTCACATGGTTCACATTGCTCAATCACGGACAGCCGCGGGAAAACCTTCCCCGCATTCAGCAGCTGAAGAAAGACCTGCATTCAGCAGCAGGAAAGGAGGCGTGCCTGGGCGAGGCCACGCCGGTAGCAGCCAATCAGCTACCGTGCTACAAGATTCAAATGTAGAGAGCTACTGTATATATTGAGATGTATCACCGCCATTACCTCATGCTTCACTGGAACCTCATGCAATGCAATAAACCTGTGTTAAACCAACCTTTCGGTTGTCCGGTTGTCTTTGGTCCCATACACTAAATTGGCGACGAAGGTGGGATATGGCTGCCCACGGGACCAAGACATGCGCCGGCTACGAGATCAAGAAGCCGGGAGACTTGGAGCTGTTTGAGATAGACTTCAACGCAGCGCTGGTGGAGCTCGAAGTCTCCGATGAGGCCAAAAAGAGGGCCATTTTCGTCCGCATGCTCGGACACGAGACCAAGAGGACCTTGGTGGACCTGATCGCCCCGAGGAAGGTGGGCGACTTCAAAGCTACAGAGCTCCTGGCGGCGTTGCGCGCCCATCTCCGGCCAGCAATAGCGATGTTCCCCGCTCGGAGCGCGTTCTGGAGGCGAGTCCAGGCACCCGGGGAATCGGTCGAGGAGTTCGCCGCGGCCCTGCGGTTGGCCGCCGGCCCATGCAAGTGGGAGCTCCCCGACATCACCCTCCGGGACTGCCTGCTCTGCGGTCTGAGGGACACAGAGACTCAGCGTGCGCTGATGAAGAGGGAGCCGCCTCCCTCGTGGCAACAAGTCCTCGACACGGCACAGGCCGCGGAGGCCACTACTGCCGGGGTGCACGAGCTTCAGGACTGGCGCCCGAAGCCCGCAAAGGCAGAGAGCTCGGTGCGAGCGGCCCGGCGAGTTGCGGACTCGTCTGCGGAGAGCGGCGACGACGAGGACGTCCGGAGGGTCCAGAGAGAGGGCCGGCGCTGCGACGGCTGCGGCACCGCCCACGCCCGCGCCAAATGCCCGTTCCGCAAGGCCGAGTGCCACAACTGCGGCCGGCGCGGGCACATCGCCAAGGTCTGCCGGAAACGGCGCGAGGCCACCAGGAGTTCTCCAGACCGCTCGGCGAGGCAGGACCGCACCACGAGGCAGGACCGCACCACGAGGCCAAAGGACGGCACCCGGACCACGAGGACGCGGGACGGAGTAGGGCGCATCTCCGACGACAGCGAGGACGACGCGCCGGTCTGCAGCGTTTCCACGGAGCACCCCCGTTACTTCGTTGAGGTAGTAATACAAGGGGCCCCTGTTAGAATGGAGGTGGACTCGGGTTCTTCATACTCCATTATTTCCCAGGGGGAATTCATGAAAATCGCCCCCCGCGTGCGGCCCAAGCTCAAGGCGTTGAGGGCCACGCTGAAGGACGTGCAAGGGAACCGCATCCCAGTGTTGGGGGTTGGGAAGTTCCGGGTCCAGTTTAAAAAGCACACCGCAACGCTTCCCCTAGTCGTCCTCAAGGGAGGTAAATGCAGCCTCCTCGGGACTCAATGGTTCCAGCCCCTGGGGTTGTTCATCGGGGGGGTGCACGCCGTGGAAGCACACCCCGCCGGGACTGATCCAATACAGAGCGTGTGCGACGCGCACCCCGAGGTTTTTAAAAAGGGGCTCGGAAAATTCAAGGGCCCCCCAGTGACTTTCGACCTGGACCCTGGAGTACGTCCAATCAGACTTAAACCGCGCAGAGTGCCCTTCGCACTAAAGGACAAAATAGAGGCGGAGTTGGACAAATTGGTGGGCCAGGGGATTCTTGTTCCTGTTGATTCTGCGGAGTGGGAAACTCCAATTGTAACGGCTCTCAAGGCCAACGGGGAGGTCCGCATATGCGCTGATTACAAGTGCACCATCAATAAGGCGATCCGCCCTAATGCGTATCCGGTGCCGGTAGTCAGCCACTTGTTGGCCAGGTTACACGGGGGGAGGTGCTTCGCTAAACTCGACCTGGCCCAAGCCTACCAGCAACTCCCGGTGACCCCCGCCGCAGCTGCTGCGCAGACCATAGTCACCCACAAAGGGGCCTTCCAGGTATCGCGCCTACAATTCGGCGTGAATTCGGCGCCCGGGATCTTCCAGTCACTTGTGGAACGCCTCCTGAAGGGGTTAGAGGGGGTGTTACCCTACTTTGATGACGTATTGATTACAGGGGGGAGCCGGGCCGAATTAGCAACTAGGTTGGGAAAGGTCCTGACAATATTCGAAAAGGCGGGGTTGCGGTTGCGGAAAGACAAATGCGTCTTCTTTGCTACAGAGGTTGAGTTCCTAGGGTTCCGTGTCACTCCCGAGGGAATAAGACCAGCCCAATCCAAGGTAGCCGCCATCAAGAAGGCCCCTCGCCCCACATCCAAGCCCGAGTTGCAGTCGTTCCTCGGACTGCTCAACTTCTACCACTCCTTCCTCCCGCGGAAGGCAGCCGTGGCAGAACCGCTACACAAATTGTTAAAAAAGGACGAGGCATGGAAGTGGGGCGACGACCAGGAAAAGGCTTTCAATGACCTGAAGCGACTCCTGGCATCAGATGCCGTACTGACCCACTTCAATCCCAAACGCCCGGTGGTCCTGATATGCGATGCATCCCCGGTGGGGGTGGGGGCGGTGTTATGCCACGTGCTGGACAACGGTAGGGAGGCCCCGATAGCGTTCTACTCTAGGTCCTTGTCCCAAGCAGAGAGGAACTATGCTCAGACAGACAGAGAAGCACTAGCAATAATTGCGGGGACCAAGAAATTTCATGATTTTGTGTACGGCCGCCCCTTCACCATAGTGACGGACCATAAGCCTTTGTTAGGCATTTTCACCGCAGATAAGCCCACACCCCAAATCCTGTCCCCGAGAATGCTCAGGTGGGCCATTTTTCTCAACGCGTATCAGCACGCGTTGGTGTACCGGCCCGGGAGGGAGATCAGCCATGCCGACGCCCTGTCGAGGTCCCCCATTCCTCGGGATTGCTGCCACGTGGACAAAGTAGAGAGGGACCATCAGGTCTTAATGATAGAGGTCCTAGACTCCCCTCCAGTAGTACCGGCCGACATCGCCAAAGCGACAGGCAAGGACAAAACGCTGGCCACAGTTTGCTCCTGGGTACAGAAAGGGTGGCCCGTGTCTTCCCCAGCAGCGGAATTCGACACATTTTTCAAAAAGAAACTAGAGTTGTCCCTAGAGAGGGGTTGCCTCTTGTGGGGACAGCGGGTAGTAATCCCCACGCCTCTCCGGCCGAGGGTGCTTAAACTGCTGCACGTCAGCCACCCGGGGATCGTTCGCTCAAAGGCGCTGGCCCGCAGTTACTTTTGGTGGCCCCAGCTAGACGCCGACATTGAACACATGGTCGGCACTTGCGAAGCGTGCCAAAGCTCAAGGCCAGAAGAGGCTCGCTCGCCACCTAGGGAGTGGGACACGGCTAGGGGGCCCTGGTCCCGGATACATGTAGACTTTGCTGGCCCGTTCAGGGGAACGCTTTTCCTCCTCGTGGTGGACGCGTTCTCCAAGTGGTTGGAGGTCATTCCAGTCTCGAGCACCTCCTCGGCCACAACAATTAAACAGTTAAGGAGGGTCTTTTCCACGTTCGGTTTACCCGACACCCTCGTCAGCGATAACGCTAGCTGTTTCACGTCCGCCGAGTTCGGGGCATTCTTGGAGCGCAACGCCATTCGGCACGTCACCTCTGCCCCCTTTCACCCGGCCACCAACGGCCAAGTAGAGCGCCTCGTGCGCACCACGAAAGACGCGCTACTGCGCATGGGGCCCGGAGACCTCGACCTGAAATTGTGCCAATTCCTGCTAAGATACAGGGTCACCCCACTAGCGTCGGGGTACTCCCCCGCAGAGCTGTTGATGCGCAGGAAGCTGGCCACGGGGATCTCCAAGCTAGACCCCACGAGAGTAGAGGACAAAGGGCGGAACATAGGGGTGGAACCCACAAAGAGTTTCAGCATAGGCGCCCCGGTGCACTGCAGGAACTACGCCAGCGCGGGGCCAGCCTGGGTGCCGGGCACCGTAGTAGATCAAACCGGCCCCGTCTCATACCGCGTAGAGACCAGTACAGGTTTCCTGTGGAGGCGACACGTAGACCAACTCCGGCGTAGGGTCCCCGGAGAGCAGGACGCGGACGAGGACAACATCGAATCAGCGTTAGGGTACTCCCCCACCCGTTTAGCCCAAGGGGGAGGAAAAGGGGAGCATGGGTCCCCACCAAGGGGGGAGGAAAGGCAATCGATCCACAGAAATCTTTTGCGGGAGTCCCCGTCAGAGAGGAGGAGCCCCGACCGCACTCATACCCCGCGGAAGCCGCCGAAGTCTCCCCGAAATTCAGATGCCCATAGAAGTTTAGACGTTGATTTACAGTACCAGGGGGAGTTAGCGGAGTGGTCCCCCACCCGTCCTAGCGAAAAGAGGGGTTTCAGTTCAGCCCCTGGTACTTCCAGTCCCAGTAGCCCCTGTGAGTTAGAATGCAATATAGCGCCAATGTCCCGGAGACCGACACCCCCAAGACCGGAGGCATCAGCGAGTCCGCCCACCACAGTCTTAAGGTCCCCCGAGCAGGGATCAGAAGGTAGCCGTTCCACAAGGGCGACCTCATCGGTTCCGCGGTTCACATTAGGTGGGTCCCCGGGGTCCGAGAGCAATGGGCAGGGGTTTACCTCCCAACTATTCATTCCATTCCCACCCCCGAGCGCAAGGCAGGCACAGACGCCCCACAGAGCCACTAACGAATCCCCGTTTCCCGTTGCAGGACAAGCACCCGCGGAGTCAGGGATCACAGGCTCTCCAGAATTAGGGCAGGCGCAAGCACGCCCCAAGCGAACGTGCGGCAAGCCACAATGGTTGCGGGACTTCGTCCCATCCTAGGGGGGAGGGATGTTATGTATGTATGCATGTTCATTATACTGTAAAGGCAAGATTGTAACCACTCCAGATGCAAACGATATCAGCTGTAAAGGAACGCGAGCAGACAGCCTATAGAGGGCAGCTGCGAGCGTTCACTCTCACATGGTTCACATTGCTCAATCACGGACAGCCGCGGGAAAACCTTCCCCGCATTCAGCAGCTGAAGAAAGACCTGCATTCAGCAGCAGGAAAGGAGGCGCGCCTGGGCGAGGCCACGCCGGTAGCAGCCAATCAGCTACCGTGCTACAAGATTCAAATGTAGAGAGCTACTGTATATATTGAGATGTATCACCGCCATTACCTCATGCTTCACTGGAACCTCATGCAATGCAATAAACCTGTGTTAAACCAACCTTTCGGTTGTCCGGTTGTCTTTGGTCCCATACACTAAAGTTTGATTTTACTTATGCGCCACACAGCTGATTTTTGCTTGGTTGCATTTTAAAACCAGTTTGATTAACTGCATTTCTTTGCATGTCTTCTGGCATCTGTCTGGCATGTGGTCCCATTTCAGATCAGAGATCCTGTCAAGAGGTCAAAGACTTGGACTGTCAACAGGTAGAGTATGTATAATAAGCTTTTGGATGCATTCTGGAAGGCGGAGACTGCCTAACACCACCCTAACATGTCCTAACATACCCATGGTTCTCTGAAGATGACCAAGAGGAAATCACATTCCAATGTCATATTTTGGGGCTAGAGAGGGTTATTACATTTCAAAAAGGAACTTCCTTTAGAGAAGGCATATCAAGTTGTTTTCTTGTAAGTTAGAACTGTGAAAAACAAGTCTGATTGTTACCTTTAGGCAAATGTGTTACAGCCTTCCTAGTCATGCTCAAAGGGATTAAAAGTCATTAAAGAAAATCACCTTGATAGCTCACTGAAAAGCTTGAAGGCCACCTCAGAGAAAGCAGAATTTGAATGCTTATGTAAGGGGAGATGCTGCTTCTACAAACTTAGAGAAGTAGCAAACTAAGAGAAGTAGGCTACTAAATGTAAAAGTATGCCTAACATCTTTACCTCTTTGTAAGCATGAGAAGCAGAGAAGGAAGGATATACTGTTTTATGTTTGGAAACTCTGCATATCTCAACTATATGCTTACCTGTGTCATTTTTGAAAAAATTATCTGAAGTAACAATTTGGTGCAGCTTTATTTGCCCAATTTTTAAAACATTTTTTGCTCCCTCCAGCTCCCTCCCCTTGCCCGTCTGGTCAGGGGAGGTGGGAGCATAGCTGTGCCATGTTTGCCCATGGCGGGGCCGTGAAAAGCCGCTGCCAGCTCACGCCGAGCCACCAGACCACCTCCGGCTCTCTCCCCTGGCCCGTCCAATATGGGGAGGTGGGAGCATAGCTGAGGCGTGTTTGCCCGCAGCGGGGCCATGAAAAGCCACTGCCGTCAAGCTGCCAGACCACCTTTGGCTCCCTCCCCTGGCCCATCCGGTCAGCGGAGGTGGGAGCACACCTGAGCCGCATTTGCCCGCAGCGGGGCCATGAAAAGCCACCACCGCCAAGCCACCAGACCACCTTCAGCTCCCTCCCCTGGCCCGTCTGGTCAGGGGAGGTGGGAGCACAGCTGAGCCTTGTTTTCCCCAAAGCGGGGCTGGGAAAAAGCCACCACCGCTGGAGCTGCTGGGACACTTTCTTGCCTCAGCTGGGTCGGGGCCAGTTCTTCCCTGGTTCCGTCGTGAACGTTCGAGCCATGGGGCTCTGTCGTGGACGTTGGGTATCCGGGGGTATTGTGCAATCAGTTTCGTTATTTCACTGTTTAAATGGTATTTATTTTATAATTTGTATTTTTGCTGTAAATTTTGTAAGGCCATAAATTGTATATTTTTGGTACTTTCTGTCAACTCCCTTGTAACTGCATTGTGAATTGTATTGATTTATGTATTGTATTATATACTTATGTTGTACGCCACCTTGAGTCGCATGTGGTGTCGAGTGAGGCGGGATATAAATGTAATAATAATAATGATGATGATGATGATGATGATGATGATGATGATGATGATGATGATGATGATGATGATGATGATGATTATCATTATTATCATTATTATCATTATTATCATTATTATTATTTCTTCTTTTCTTTTAAATAAAATTTATAAAAATCCCTCCTGCTGTTGGTTGAATTTTTGCATAAGGGGAGCCCAGTACTGTACTGAATTCACATTGAATTGAAAGACATTGTGCCCTATGAAGATAGTGGCAGTGAATCTTTTTGAATCACATTCCTTTTAACATTGCCAGATCTGTAAGCTGGAATGTTTGAGAATGTGCAAGAAATTGATTCTGTCAGACTAAACAGACCCCACCACCCAGACAAAAGGAGAATAGTGAAGCAAAGGGGCTATCTGAGGGAGTCTGATAACATATTCTACTTCAGCTTTCTACTGAAAACTGCCTTCTACTCAGAAACTGGTAGTACCATCACCAAATGCATACTAGTTTTTTTCAGGGGTAACTAGAAAACATGTGGAAGAAGTATTTTAAAATACAGTGGTACCTCATACAACGCTTTTAATCCATTCCACGGGGCTCGTTTTTGTATGAAAAAATTGCTATACAATGCATGCATCGTACAACGATTTTCCCCGCGAAGTGGTTTTTCCCATTGAAAAATTGTTGTACAATTTTTTTGCATAGGGAAAATCATTATGTGTGGACGCCATCCCCCCCCCCCCAAAAAAAAACCCCAACCCCTAATAGTTATGCGATTTTGTTGCTATATGGGGCGATTGTTGTATGAGGTTCCACTGTATGAATATAGGACCTCAATCCAGGCTGGTTTCATATACAAAAGTGGGGACATCTTATTTTTCTCAAAAAACAAAACAAAACTCCTAATATAAACATTAGATTAAACATCAAACTAATGAAATATATAATTTGTTCTGATTATTCCAATTTCTTTATGAGCAGGTAGACATAAATTTAACAGTTTCCTTTTAACTAGAAATGCTAACCCTTGTTCAAATTTTACAATTCAAAGCTTCTCAAAGGAACCTCAACCTTGCTCTCTGGTGTTTATGTGTGGTGTCCCTAGAATTAAACTGACAGCCATCTCCTTGTTTTTCCCAAGAAGAAAAGGTTTGCCCTACTGAAAAACTGATCTGGATATGCCATTAAATGTTCCCATACTCATAAATCCAGCATGGCAAAATTGGTTTGCTTTTTAAACCATTCAATTTATGACTTTGTGGCATGGGCAATAAATCATATACTGCTTTTTGTCGTCTTCTTTTAGAAATAGGAAGATGGTTGGTATGAGACTGTCCATGTACAGGTTCATAAACCATCTTCTCTCTGTATAAGATTAATTTTAGCTTCTATCCTCATATCCTTGAGTTTTAATTGTTTCAGTTGTTACTAGTTTTCCAGAACATTCTCCTTATAAATTCCTAGCCTATCAGAAGCAGCTGCTTATACTACCCAAAAGCCAAATGCCAGTCTTAGAAATGTAGAGTTTCATAATAGTACTGCAGGTTAGTGTGACTTTGCCTCATACAAAATTTGCTTGTGCTGCATATAACATGTTTGTTGCTTGTGTAATTCAGCATGTCATACAGAGCACACCAGTCTGGCCAGGTTATTCTGCTATGGTAATAGAGTAGACAATACTGCCAGCGACTCAACACTGAGTGTCAGGTGGAGGTTAACTAACCTGACAACCCTGAGGACTAACGGCCTTGGGTGCCGAAGTTCGCAGGGAAGCTTGATGGTCCCCAAGTGGATTAAATCCCACTTGAATCCATCTTGATGGAGGGCAGCAGCTTCATCAATACTGGCCTGGGGTGAGGAGGACTTTGTGTGATAAAAGGGCTCAGGACCAGAAAGTGACTCGCAGAACTGGATCAGTGATACGAGTGTCATGCTGCGATGCAGAAGGCAGATGAAAGGCCACTGCATTATATTCTCGGGACAATCTTCATGGCTGATCACAATGATGATCGCCTCTATTCAGATGTGGCAGAATAGGAATAGGAATACAGAGCGTTTTTCAGTGTTGGCGTGTCCTGAGCCTTTGTTGCTATCTTCATTATTAATGATACACCACTAGTTTTGGTTGTGTTTTGCAGAGTTAGCAAACACATCACTGTAACCTCTTGCAATCAGGACAATTGGGGGGGGGAAGGATAATTAGTATAGATACTCTACAGTAATTATTGAGCAAAAATCTGTATTGTGGGACTGCTATACAAGTGTATCTAAATCCCTAGCTTCATTTTGAATTTCTCTCCGCACATTGGATTTAGTGCTATTTTAATAAGTCCAAACCATTAACAATATCAAAGACTAGGAATAAGACATCATCAGAGATATTGTAAAGGAATTTGTACCAGACTGCTTGAGAAAGCTATAGTGTCTCTATAATTAAGAACAGCTTTCCAATGTTACCCTTGAATACTTGTAGCACAGCATATGACTAAATGATATAAGTACTTTGTTTTGTACAGCCAAATTGTGTTGACAATTGGGAAATGGAAAATAATATCATGCTATTCTTAATCTTAGGTTTGAGAGACTCAGACTTTCAGCGCCTTTCAGTATTACTCAGTGCTTCTAAATGTTTTACTTATCATCACCCTTTGAAATAGAGGTCTTTTTCTCTTGTCTCTGGATTCAGCACAATCAAATACTCATGTTTATTTACCAAAGAGCATTTCACTTGGAAAGAAAATTCATGACATTAGTGCAGGCATTGTGGAAATTTGCCACTTGGGTAGGTGAAAAGTACTCAAGAGAAGGGCCTCATTTCAATAGGAGTAGGTAGGGAGATTTGAAAAAAGCTCTTCAGACAAATAGGGACTTTTTCTTTGGCAATGTCACCTTTGTTTCCTAAGCACACTAGTTCAATACATTTCTCTTTGGAGCTTAATTTTCCTTAAGCTTTCCACATATTATCTTCTTTCCAAGCTATGTTAAAACTTTTTGCTGTTTTTCCACCCATTGTCAAAAATGAATCGGATGAAAACCTTATAAAATAAGTAGCAATTTCAATGTAGTGACAGTGGCTTGTTGTGTTGGGCAGTAAGGTCCTTGGACTGGCACGGAGGAACAAAAGTTTATCTGTTCACTCTAGCAGTGGGTCTGATCAACATACACCAAGAACCAGCCATCATCTTTCTGGGGAAATGTCTTTTCCCCTGCCCCTATGTATACCTCTGCACTAGTATACTTGCAAGTGGTGCACTTGAGCTTCAGTGATACCATCCATTCCCTTCTTTTAGAGTACAATGCCATTAGGTGGGACAGAATAGGGGTCTTGTCTCCTTTCCTGAGCTGGTCTTGCAAGTGCCCTAGACTTGTGGTACTGGGGCACTTGATTGACCATGCTAAAACTAACTTAATAGGAGTGGCCTAGGACTTCATTTCATCCATGAAAACCATTGGTATTTCCCTTATCCCACTTGTGTGTTTTTGGGTTTGGTGTCGCAAGTACACAAATGATGCACAAATCTATGTCTGCTTTCTACCTAATTTCAAAGAATCTGTCCTGGGTTTGAACATGTGCCTGGTATCAGATGATGGGGTGGATGAGGGGCAAACAAAATGAAACTTAATTTAAACAAAACCAAGATGCTCCTGGCTAATCAAAAGGCAGAGGAGGGATGCAACTCATACTGGATGAGATTACACTTCCTCTGAAGATGCAGGTCTGCAGTTTGGGTATACAGTAAAACCTTGGTTAACATAATTAATGCATTCCCCAGGTCGTTTCTTAAAGCAAAAATTACTTGAACTGAATTTCTCATAGGAGTGCATTGAAAAGCAAAATATGTTAACCAAAATGTGGTTTCCCATAGGAGTGCATTGAAAACCAATTAATCCGTTTCAACTATTTTTTATGGATTTCCTTTTGTTATGCGATTTTTATGTTAACCAAGCCATTTGCAGAGTTAAAACTAGTGTGCCAGCTGTGCTCCTTCTTTGAGATGTCTGATTTGGCTGCAGTGACACATGCCTTTCTTGTATCTGTTTGGATTACTGAAACACTTTCTACTTTGAAGAAAGTTTGGAAAATTCAGTTGGTTCAATGTGCAGCTGCCAGACTGCTAATTGTAGCCAGTTACAGGGAGTGTATAATATACTGCAATGGCTCAAGTAGCTAAGACACTGACTAGAAGGCGGGAGGTCAGTAGTTCGATTCCCAAGTACTGCAGGACGGAATGAGCTCCCGTTTCTGTCTCAGCTCTTGCCAACCTAGCAGTTCGGAAGCAAGAAATTGCAAGTAGATAAATAGGGACCACTTCGGTGGGAAGGAAAACAGTGTTCCGTGTGCTCCGGTGTCTAGTCATGCCTGCCACATGACCACAGAAACGTCTGCAGAAGCAGAGAGTGCTGGCTGTCCGGCTTTGAAACAGAGATGAGTTGGCTACGACTGGCTTTCAAGCAAGGGGAACCTATAATACTCCTTTTAGAATAACTGCCTGGTTACAAGTCTGTTTCCAGGCCCAATTCAAAATGAAGTTCTCACCTCTAAAGTTCTGTAGCACTGTTTGGGTTCAAGTTATTTGAAGGACTGTATCTCCTTGCGTGAGCCTTTCTGGTCCTTCAGATCATCAGAGGAGCTCCTTCTCTTGGTCCTTTAGCCACCCAGGCATGTTTAATGGAGACAGGAGAGACAGCCTACAATTTATTGGGCTGTTAGTATTACTTCTTTTAACATTGTGAACTACCTTGGAGAAAGGAGCTTTACAAAAGATAGATAACTGACCAACCAACCAACCAATGACATTTCCTCTCCTTCTCTTGTTCACCCCTTTTCTTTTCCCACTGATATTCAACATTCCACAGCAGTTATGTATGCTTAGTGTTTGTTAGACTATGAGTGGGTTTCGAAGATTCTGAAAAGAAATTAAAAAGCCCTTCCTACTTCTAGTTTTCAGAGTTCCAGAAGAAAGTAAATCTTTGATACCTGCAAAGTAGCTCATGATAACAAAATGTTCACAAACACATAGCACTAACAATCAGGGCTGCAATTGTCTACAGGTATGTTGGCTAAGAATGGTAGAACATGTGGTTTAACTTACCTGTAAGGTATCTTGTCTGAGAATGCTGAGAGTAGGTTTTTAACCAATTGAGGAAAACATCTTGAGCTTCAGTCATTTCTACAAGTTAAGTAAAAATTATCATTAAACATTTTGAAGTCATATATAAGAAGTTTTACAAGACCCATAAACCCACACCCATTGCATTGTTTTAAAGTAATACTGCCTAATATGTTCGTCTCCATCTATCTGTCCATGTACCATTATTTTCCAACATTGAGTCAATTCTTATGCTGTTTGTAGAACCCCGGTTAACGCTAAAACTTGGTTCCACGAGTCTTAGAGTTATCCAATTTTTAACCTTATGCGATACATGCATCACATAATGTTAAAATCCTATGGGATGAATCGCATAACATTAAAACTCCATAGAGATACATTGTAACCGGCACAGGCTTCAGCGAATGTTATGTGTTACATCCCATAGGATTTCAACGTTATGTGATGCAATTTTTTTCCAGATTGCTTAACATTAGGCGATTTTAGCGTTATCTGGTGCAAACGTTATCCGAGGTATTACTGTATGTCCACAAGCAGTATACAGTTCTCATTTGTAGAAACAATATCAAAACCAGACAATGTCATTTAGAAACTTTTAATATACTGTATGCAACTTTCTCTTATCCACATGATTTTGGAGAGGTGCTTTTTGCACTTCCCCTATTGTTTCAGAATCCATCAATGAGAATGGTCAATGAGCTTGTGTTAATTATTCTACAAATGTGGTCAAATTGTTAAGCCTCCTTTTAAAAAATAAATCTATGTGCCATAGCTTTTAGCCAAAAGAATTTTAAATGGAAAATTTTCCTTTCATCAGACTTCTCCTCTTGTGGAGGATGGACAGTGACAGGCCATGTTGTCTGACAAAAAGTGTCTATATAAGCAGTCATTCTGAAGTGCTGATTTTGTTATTTGATTTGGGATTGAACATGTTGCTGCAAGCCATCTGTTTCCTTATGTAGACGTCCTTGAGAGGTTAGATTTCTATAGATAATGGCTCATAAATGCAAGATCTATTTGAGAGATCAGAATTAGCTGAAGCATGCCATTGCTATGATGTGCCTTCTCTGAGAGGACTACTTACATTTAGATATCCATGTTCAAACTGAAGTTTACTTTCATTTGCTGCTGTGTTAGCAGTTTGCCCACCCTCAAACTCCCGGCTGATTAATATACAATACTAGCATATTTTTGCCCAGCCTTGCTGGGCAGTTTTTGTGTGTGTGTTTTTATGGTTAGGGGTGGTTTGGGTGGTGGTGTTACGAATTTGTCATTTTTTAATTTATTTGATTTATCTTATTTATTTCTTATTTTGATTTTTAAAATATTTCTGACTGATTTTTACTCTTCTGGCCTCTAGGTGGGGCTGTGTTTAAGAGTACTGCGATTTTCTTTCTTTGTTCAGTTCTGTTCTGGAGGCATGGAAGAAGGATGTGTTTGGTGAGTGCTCTTGATTGTTTATTCTGTTTATATTTTGTTTTGATTTTGGGGTGTTGGGCTGGGGGGTTTAAGTAGAGAGTTTCTACTTAAACCCCCCAAAGTGTTTCTGCTTGTTCTTTTGTTTTTATTTTGGGTTTGAGATGTGTTTAATTGTTTTGATTATTTCTGGTTATTTAATTTTCTGATTTCTTCCATATATATTTGTTTAATTTGTGATATTATTGTTTGTTGAGTAAGGTATTTTCGTGTTGTAGATAGGTGTTTTTAGTGAGGTTTTATTGTTTTTCGGTAGCCTTTGGTATTTCAGGTGTTTTTTGTTCAGTTTGTGGTTTATTGTTGTGTTTTTTATTGGTTTTATTTTAATTATTTGTTTATTTATTTGTGTTTTATTATTTTTTATGCTTGCCGTTTTGGTTAACTGTTTAGTTTTGTTGTGGTTGCATTTTGTGGGTTGAAGAACGGCCTGTTTGTCATTTCTTCTTTTCCCCATTGCCGTTTCGAAATTAGGTTTCAATGCAGCGATGGGGAAAAGGAAGAGCCGGCAGTCAGCTCGCTCTACGTCCAGTAAGGTTCGTTAGGTTGGTCGGGTGAGAAGGAGGCAGAGAAGAGCTATCTTCTTCACAATGGTTCTCTCCTCTTGGCCTTCTTTTCCCCTGGCCTACCTAATGGGAGATCGGCAGGCAACGATCCCTAAGGGGTGGTGCTCTTTCTTGCAGATTGCTGGCTGCTGCTTTTCTATTACCTCCACTGCTGTTTCGTGCTAGTTCTCGAAATAGTGGTGTGGGTAGTAGAAAGGCAGAATCCAGTCATTCGCCTGGGAGTGTTCTTCCCCTGATGAATTGCTGACAGCTGCTTGTTTTTTTTAAAACCCTGGCTCAACTTACCTTGAGGCCAGCAGCGGTCTTGCCATGTCTTCAGCAGGGTAGCATGGAGGAGAGGGAGTCCCTCTTCTCCCCGTTGTGCTGGGAAAGAAGGCTGGCGGTTGTCTTGCCATGGTTTTTGTGGGTTTGGGTTAGCGAGGCTGTGAGGTGCTGTGTCCACCTGTGGCGGCCTTGCGTTCCCGTTGCGTGAGGCGTTATTTTGTTTATTTTTCCCGCGCCAGCTTTTTCAGCATTTTGCACGCTCGTGCCCTTCAGTCTGATTTGCTGAAGCAGTCACGGCGCGGAGGATGCTGGGGCTTGAAGTTTTGTTTCTTTTGTTAGCGTTCATGCAGCGGGGATTTTTCTGTGGCTCAATTTGTATTGGGCGTGCCGGCTTTCCCAACATTCTGCTTGCTCTCGCCTGTCAGCCTGATTGGCTGAGAGGCGGCGCAGTGCGGACGACATTGGGACTTGAAGTTGTTTTGTTTGCGTTTGTGGGGCAGTTGCCCCACTGGTGACTGCCGGACCCTTGTGGCAATGTGCGGCCGGGTAAAGGCAAGTGCGGGCGGCTCAGTACGGGATAGTATGGACAGGTGCGGGTGTGTATGCCAGAGTCCAGCGGTTAACGTCCCTCCTTATAGGTGTGTCATATATATGACACACACATATATATGATATTGTTGCCCATCCTGAAAAAATATTCGCCCACCCACATCTAGAATCCTGGGTATGGCCCTGGAAGCTGTCAATTCTTAATGTGTACATGAAAAGCTTTAGTACCCTTTTCTATCGTCTTCAAGAATTATCTTTCAAATGATGGCTGGCAATAAGGAAAATAAAGTTATAGCTTCTACCGAGTAGGGCAGGGTAGAAATTAAAATCGAAATCGAAATCTACAGTTAAGGCAGCATCTTTATGTAACTGCTGTGTGCCAACAGAAATGGGGAGAGATGGTGCAATGTTCTGCTCATGTAAGTATCCTCCATGCATTTGAAGTCAGGTGAATTTATGCTCATGTATTTATAAATGCATACCTAATGCCAGGGTTGGTACAAAGATGAGCTGTGCAGGGGATTGGTCTAATCCATTGGGCCGCCTGAAATGAAAGATGAGACTATCTTTTCCCACACCAGCGATTCCCAAATTAGAAGCCCTAATTAGATTGCCATTTGAACCATACCTAAAGAGACTAGGATATGTTCATCTGCTAGTCCCAAACTAAGGAGATGCACTGGATCAATGGGACTTTAGTGAGACCTGCTGGCTCAATATAAGAGTTGTTTAAGTCCCATTGATTCAGTGGGTCTTCTCCAAACAGGACTAACAATTGGATTCTCAGTGTGTACATGAAATGCAGGCATGGCCTGGGCAACTGCCCATGGCACGCGCTTTGCATGCCTCCTCCCAAGGAGATGGGTGGCCATTTTGTGGTGGAGCCTTCCCTATATAATGGGCTGACTCTGTTCTCCCTTCGCATTTTTTGTCTTTTTTTTCAGTTTCAGTTGGCCGTTTGCCCACCCCCTTCCCCGACATCAGTGTGATTAGTTGGTTGCGTTACTTCGGGCCAGATGGGAATTTTTGGCTGGGACTCCTTATTGGCATTGGAGTCCTGCTTTTTTTCCACCCCATCCCTCATTGGTGCCCCAGGTTGTTTTAGTTTCAATTGCAGTTCGGTCACTTATGGGCATGTAGCACGGGAAGGGGTAACAAGCTGGTCTATTTAAATTGTTAAGTTAATTGGGCACAGGCCATATAAGTGTTTAAATTAGGCATATGGCCTGTGAGGAGATTCATTGGAATTTTAAGCTATTTTATTTTTTTAATTAAATTCTAATTTTACACATACAACAAAGAAAGAAAAAGAAAATTATTCAATTAAAACACATACAAAAATATTGCCTTATAATTTCTATTGGTATGCAAACTTACATGTACTATATTAATAGAAGACAAAAAACCTCCTACTTATTATTTTAATGCAATTCCATCTTACCCCCACCCTTCCATTACCATATTTAATTCTATGGAATTTATTATTTCCAAGTTAATCCTTAACCCATTTTAGTTATTACAACCACATTCTAGTAAGTCCCATTAAATTATACCATGCAACCAATAACTGAATAATATTCAACAGTAATACAATAATCACCCAGTGTATTTACAATATCATGGAGTCTGTGGGATATTACATTTATTTTTACCATTTCCAAAAACTTATTTGATCAGGTACCCGACTGTTTCCCCTTTCTCCCTTCAAAGAGTAATCCACAAATGGTTGCCAGATTTTCCAAAATCTATTTTCTTTAATTTTACCCTTATATTTATTTATCTCCCACGTTAATTTATCATTCAATGCAAGATCCCAATCTCTTTATACCATTCATCAATTTTTAAAATTACGTCTGTTTTCCAGTTTCTTGCAACACACTGTCTCCCAGTAGTCAACATTATAGATATTAATTCTTTTTTATCCTCATTTAACTTCAAATTTTCCACATCTGTTATCAACACTGTACTTGACTCCAGCTTAATTCCAAACCCCATAATATCACAAATCTCTTTCTCAATTTTTCTCCAGAAGGTATTTACCACATTACATTTCCACCATATATGTTCATACATTCCCAGAGATCGTTTGCACCTCCAACACATCTTACTTTTAGCGTTATCCATTTCATGTAATCTCACTGGAGTCAAGTACCATTTCCACAGTATTTTGAAATTATGATCTTTTATTCTAGCAGCCATAGTTCTCATAAACATTTTCTTCCATTTACCTTTCCAAATCTTTTCTGGTATTTCTATATTCAAATCCTGTTCCCAATTTAACCTCATCGTTTCTTGCGGATTACCATCCTTATTTAATATTCTATATATTTTACTCACTATACCCTTAATTCCAATATCACCTTTTCTTATCTTTAATATCAATTCCTCAAATTCGGTTTTTTCTCTATCTAAACTAGTTTCCCTCAAATATCTGATATTCCATTTATTTACCAAGGCTGTCTGAAACCAATTCAAATTCAACTGTGCATAAACTTCTATTTTCCTTTCACTATCCTTACAAGCTCGGATCCAGGAAAACATCATTTCTTATCAATACTTCTTTCACCCTTTTATCCAATTTTATTGGGAAATTTTTAATCTATACCTATAAATCTGTGCATTAACCGTTGGAATGTGACAAAGGATCATGCACCAGGCCCCACTAGCCCCGACCGAGCATTCGTGCACTTGCCCGACTGGGGTTCGCAGGTAACTGACAGGTTGAGAAATGCGCCAGTAGGGCAGGAGACCCACGAATGCAAACAAAAAGAAAAGACTTCTATTCCCAACGTTCCTTGCACCAGAGCCAATCAGACTGAGAGGCGCGAGCAAAAGGAACGTTCGGAAATGCGCCGCGGCCAATCAAAATCAAACCACAGAAAAAAATGACGCACAAGCCAAAAACACAAACGCCGAACTACAAGCCCCAGCATCCTGCATGCCATGAGTGCACAGAATGCTGAGGAAGCCGGCACGTGAAAAATAAAAATAAAAAATACACTCGGAGCGCAAGTCCGCTGCAGCCGGACACAGTGCATCACAGGAAAAAAGCCACAAAAATGGTGTGTGTGTGTGTGTGTCAAGGGGGGAAAAGGCTCTGGTGCCTTGGCCCCCCCTTGAAAGTGAACCCATTCCCAGGTAAACTAAGCCAGCGGACAGCGCTCTGCCCACTGACTTTACTTACCACAAAAGTGTTTTGCCCCCCTGCCTGAAGCTCCCGATCGGAGTTTCCCCTTTAATATCAGTAGGTGGGGGATTGTGATCCCCCTCTCTACTGGCTCCCCTGGGGTTTGGAGGTTTAGGGGACAAAAGGGATCTGTCCCCCCAACCCTTTCAGAGCCAGGGGACCCAGCAGAGAGGAGATCCTCCCCCCCAGGACACCCCGTTATTAAAGAGAAGAAACCAAGCGGTTTCTTCTCTTTAAAAACGGAGTGTATGGGGGGGAATCCCCTTCTCCGCTGGCTCCCCTGGGTCAAGAAGGGTTGGGGAGACAGACCCCTTTTGTCCCCCCAACCCTCCCAAACCCAGTGGAGCCAGCGGAGAGGGGGATCACAACCCCCCACCCATTGATATTAAAGGGGAACCCCCAATTGGGTTTTCCCAACCAATTTGCCAGGAAGCAAAGCCAGCAAACGGAGGTCCGGCCGCTGGCTTCACCTCCCGGAGATACACACCTGCCCGCAGCCTCCTCTCTAACTAAACAACAAAAACAAACACCAAAATAATTAAAATAAACCATTAACTAATTTTTTTAAAAAAAAACACAAACCAAAACATCCAAAATTAACTCAAACCAATTACAAAACACCTACAAAACACACCAAATAAACGAACATTAAAGTGAACCAAAAACACACACAAACAAACAGAAAAAACTCGCTAACACTACAAAATAAAAACAAGCCAAACCCACAAAAGAAATTAAACCAGCCAACTTACCAGCATGTCCTACCTCCACGATGGCCGGAACTGAAATGAGGAAAGAAAGAGACTACTTACCGGAAGATGCGCCACCCAGAGGCCAGTAGAGAAAGTACAGTCAAAGTAAAAGAAATACTCAACAGCCCCACCCAGAGGCCACAAGAGATAAAACAGTCAAAAACATAACATTACATCACATCACACATTCACACAAATCACAAAATAATAAAATTAAAACATTTCTAAAATCCTGTGTAGAGTTTTCACTCAACCCCCCCAAAAAAACCCATCTAAATACAGTTTAAAGACATTGAATGTAAAAAAAATGTACTTTCACATTTTTAAAATTATTATCCAAGGTACAACTATTAAAAAATTTAACATACTAAAACATTATTTGGTTAAATAAAATAATTGTAAAAAATTATATCATCCTTTCCTCTTATTTTAATCCACAAAAACACCCCCCCCAAAAAAAACCCTGATCACAGTTTATAACAGCCCATGTGTATAAATAAACATTTTAAAAATCACAATTACAGACTAACCTCATTTGTACAAACATTAACAAAACAAAAACCTTCCAAAACAATTTAAAACAGCCTGGCACTGCCGGGCAAATCTGCTAGTATTCTCTATTTCTATTACTGGAGATATACTAGGGCATAAATCCTTATTAATCCTATTCCATACTGCCAACATTGTCTTCATCATTTTGTTTTTAACCTGCAATTCCCCCCATGTGTTGCCTAGAAATATCCCTTTGCCCTCTTGATTTAACTCTTTCATCTCAATTTCTTCCCATAATACCTTTTCCCTCATTAAAATCTTCCTAATATTTTAAACTTGAAACGCCCTATAATAGTTTCTCAGATTAGGTAAACCCAATCCTCCCTCTTTTTGAGATAAATACCAAAGGGTCTTTACTATTCTAGTCCCCCCCCCCCCGTTGCAATAATTATTGAATATAACTTGAAACTCCTTAATTTCCTTATCATTTAATTGAACCGGTAATGCATCAAATAAACAAAATATTATAGGCAACAACGTCATTTTACACAGTGCTATCCTGCCAAACCAGGATAGCTTTATTTTTTTTAATTGTTCTATTTTATCCTTAATTTCCTTTTTTGTTTTTCATAATTCAATTTCTTAAGATCATCAAATTTATTTGAAATGTTTATTCCCAAATACTTCAAACTATTTTAACTTGTATTTTGTATTTATCCTTTATTTTATCTTGTTCCTCCTTATTAATATCATAAAATACCATTTCAAATTTGTCCCATTTTATTCTCAATCCTGTCATCTCTTCAAACACCTTTAAATGTCTTTGTATCTTTTCTAGTGCATTCCTAGGATGCTTTACAATTACCAAAGTATCATCAGCATAAAGACTTATCTTTTTCCCTAATATTCCTTCAATATCCTTATCCTCTCCTATAATATTTGCTAATAATTCCATCGCCATAATAAACAAAATTGGAGATAATGGGCACCCCTGTCTTGTTCCTGCTTCTAATATAATTTCATCTGTATGTTCATCATTCACCTTAACATTAGCAATACCATGTTGATACAATTGTTCTATCATTCTAATAAATCTTTCACCAAATCTGAGTAATTTAATTATTTCACTAATTGTTACCCATTGCAATGAATAAAATGCTTTAAATATTTCTAATGACAATAATCTGACTTTCTGTTTAGTTTGTCCAACCATATCTATCATGTCTAAGACTCGCCTTGTCAAATTCAACATATATCTCCCTTTCAAAAAACCCGCCTGATCATTATTTATATAATTGCCCATAAAACCATTTAACCTATTAGCCATAATTGCTGTAAATATCTTGGTGTCTTGATTTATCAGAGAGATGGGCCGATATGACTCCACTTTTTCTACATCCTTTCCAGGTTTTGGCAGTACAGTGATACCTCATACAACGTCCAAACTTGGTTCCACATGTTTGGACTTTATACAGATTTGGACTTTGTATGAGGCATGCAAAATCCTAGCTGCGATGCCTCATACAACATCCAAATCCTTGCCGTGGTGCCTCATACAACGTCATTTCCATAGAGATACATTGTACTGTAACAGCACAGACTTCAGGGCAAAGTCAAGGAAACAGACAGGAAACTGACAGAACTTTAAGAAATCATTGTCTAAAGGCTAAAAGTGGTTTTGAATGGGTTTTTTAACTTTTAACTTTTTTTATTATGTGTCTTTTATGTATTTACTGTCCGCTATGTAAACCGCCCTGAGTTGGGTTGTACCTGAGTGGGCGGTATATAAGCGTGATAAATAAATAAATAAATAAAATAAAAACATTACAGAAACATGTCAAACAACCCTAATTGTCCAAGAACCTGAAGAATGCTGCAAAAAATCCCAGGAATGCTTCTAAAAATTCTGACGGAAAAAAATTTTTTTTTACAAAATCGTGCTCAAAACCACTCCTAAACACTCTTCGCCTCATGCAAAACCCACAAGAGCAATGCACGCATATGTCCTGCCTTTTATACTGCCCAAGCACAATGCAACCTGGGAAAAACCCCAATGCCTCATACAAAGTCGCACGACTTTGTATGAGGCAACTTTTTTCAAGGAATTAGGCGATGTTGTATGAATCCGATGTTGTATGAAGCGGACTTTGTATGAGGTATTACTGTAAAACAATTGTCGTTCTATACCATGATGTCGGAAACTTTCCCCCATCCAATATATAATTAAACAACTTCAACAATCTTGGAACCACACTATCTTTAAACTCTTTATAGAACTCTGCTGGAAGTCCATCATCCCCTGGGGACTTATTCAACTTCAAATTGGCTATCATATCTTTTATCTCTTTTTCATTTATTCTTTCTTCCATTCTAATTTTATGTTCTTGATTTATCTTATTTCAAAAGTGCTTCTCCAATTGCTCCCTCAACCTTTCCAAATTTATATCTTTTTTGTATATAATTCCTGATAAAAAACTTTGACCGTCTTAAGTTTATCTTTAATTTTATTACATCTCATGCCATTTTTATCTATCAAAATTCCTATCTCTCTTTTACTCCTCTTGCTAATAATTTTGAGCTTCTATTACTGTATTCAAAATATTCCCTCTTTAAATATATTAATGTTTTCACTTTTTGTATATCCTTCCCTACCAATTCTGCCTTTAGCCTTTGCATCCTATCAAATACCATTTTATTATAGGTCTTTGAATGCTCCTCTTGTAATAATTTAATCTCCTTTTCTATTTCTTCATTTTTATCTCTAAATTGCTTATTTTTAATACTAGCCAATTTGATACATTCCCCTCTAAACACTGACTTCATGGCATCCCATACCACACTATAATTAACTTCTCCTGTATCATTCCAATCCCAACATTCATTCCAATTTTCCATTATCTGTTTTTTACTCCTGCTATCTTGAAACAATTTCTCATCAAATCTCCAATTTTTCCTAATCTTCCTTTTCCCTTCTACTTTTAACTCCAACAGCTTTGTATGATCTGACTCTTTAAAGATTCCAACTTCTACATCACCTAAATTTTTGATCATATTTTCTGTAACAAATATGTAATCAATTCTCGAATATGTATTATGAACCTGTGAAAAATAAGTATAAACTCTCTCTCACCCTTTAAGCTCCCTCCAGACATCCTTCAGACCTAATTGTTTCATCCATTTATCTAGAATTCTCATTTTAGCACCTCTTCCAACTCCTGATATATTTCTACTGTCCTCGGGAGCCCTTATTAAATTAAAATCTCCTGCTACAATCATTTTCATTATTCTTTCCTTTTCTATAATACCATACACTTTATCTAAAAACTCTTGTTATTGATCAATTGGAGCATATATATTTACTAACATTATTTCCTCATCATCAATCTTCCCTTTAACAATTAAATATCTACCTTCCGGATCGGATATACGATTTGTCATCTCAAAACCCAATCTCTTTGAAATAAAAAATGCCACTCCTTTTGCCTTTGAAGTTTCATATGCCTTTTCATAAAACTGCATCCATCCCAGAAATATCTTATTAGTATCTTCAGATTTTGATGAGTTTCCTGGAGAAAGACTACATCCAGCCTGTCTTTCCTCAGGGCTGATTCTAATCTTCTTTTCTTCACTTGACAGCCGGTACCTTTCACATTCAATGTCAATACTTTAATAACCCCCATACCTTAATAATAACCATCTTTTATATATTCTGCAAACTCCTAAAAGTGCAAAACCCCTCACCCAACACTCATTATAAAAGAAAAACAACATCAAAAAACATTTAACATGCAATTCTACCCTCCCCACTTCTTTTCCCCCAAAAAGTGGCCCTTGACAATCAAAGAAGGAAGGAGGGAGCTTGCAAGATGTGCATGTCAGCTAATGCTCTAGCACACTATCCTCAGTTTATAAGTAAAAGTGAAAAAAGAAAAGAAAAGAAAAGAAAAAATATTTCCTCTACCCTTTGTTCCGCCATAATCCCTACTCATATCTCATTACCTCACCCATCATCTACCAATGACTGTACCTCTGGTGCAACATCTGTTCCTCCTGTAGCCCCCCACTCTTAGTCACTTCCATATTCCCTTTGAATCCCCCCTGTTTCAATCAATACCTTCCTTAATGCCCTCCACTCTCGAGATGACATCTTAACCAATCCAATCTGACACAAGTAATCCAGTGGATCTATTTCAACATCCATCATGCACATTTTTTTTATCATAAAAAAACCTTAAGTGTTGGGGGAATCTCCAATGATAATCCATCGATCACTCTCTAAGCAATTTCGTCACAGGATTCATCTTATAACACCATGCCCTTTCTTCAACTGATATATCATTATAGATTTCAACATCACATCCATCAATTTTTAAAATGCCAGACCCAGCCTGTTTGATAAATGCCATCACCTTCAATTTATCCACCCAATTTGCAAATTTTACCAAAATATTTCTTTGATTTTTTACCCTTCCTTGCCCCCAATCTAAAAACACTTGCTATATCTTTGTTTACAAAATCTTTCCCCATCATCAAATTATTTAACCAATCAACAATTCTTTCCTTCAGCTTGTCTGGTGTTTTTTTCATCAAATTACGAATCACCACGTTTTGTTTCCTCATCACCTCTTCCACCATATCTAATCTTTTCCCCTGTGATTCAACTTTTAATTTAACTTCTTTTTGTTCCTCATGCAACCCTCTCATATCATCTTGCATCAATTTCATATCAGTTTGCACCATACTCAAAACTTTATCCATTTTCTGATAATTAGCCTCAACTTTTGTTGATAAGTCATTAAACTGTGAGACAAGCTTTGTTTGGCTTCCCATTATCTCCTCCTTATCCTTTACCCTCTCTTCTTTAATTTCACAGAAACCCTTCGTATTTGCCTCCTCCATCCTATCAAATTTCTTAAACAATTTTCCCAAATCCACCATTATTTGTATTTGGTCTATGGGTTCATGTTCCATTGCTCCATCGTAGCAGATTTATCTTACTTCTCCTCCTTTCTTGAATCAGTCCTCTTAGGCTTTACCACCTCCTCTTCCTTCCTGTTTTCCGTTTTTTCCAATAATATTCTCAAATAATACTTTTAAAAGCTGAACCCCTTTGTTTCCAATAAAATCCTGCTCCTGATGATATTCCAGATTTATGTCCTGTTGTAGATCCAAATATATTCTGCTCTCGTAACACTCTGGACAAACACTGTAGCTTTACTGTAGTTAAACAATTACACTCCAGATGCCAATTTGTATCCAACAAGCATAAACACAGTTATAGATTTCTTGGAACTGTATATCCAAAGGAGAATAGGCAAAAACTTCTGCTGAACCCCAAAAAATCTAGCCCAAAACAAATTGCAGCTCCAGCCGAGGGCCAGGGAAAGGAAACCCTTTCAAAAAACAAAACAAAAAACAACCTCAATGGCCCAATCCATATCCAGGGTATGACGATCCAAATAGTAAGAGGAAAAAACAAAAACCACTTTCACTCCAAAGAGACAAACTACAGAACAGTTTCAAAATAAAGAGAAGGGCACAACTTCTTTGCAAAAAAAAAAAAATTTAAAGGAGAAAAGACAAAACAAAGTACTGTACTGTTGCGGCCCCTGGGAGCCTCTGAGGCCAATCTCCTTCCACTCCTCCATAGCCCGAGCACACAAACACCGTCAATCTTTAAATCCTTCTATCGCAAACTTTCTTTCTTCTTCCTTCTTTTATCGTTCTCCCCATACCTTCTTCTCTTCAACTCTCACACACCAGTTCCAAATCCTCCACTTCTCCTTCAATCTTCGCCCCTTTCAACAACTTTCTCTTAGCTTTCTCTTAACTTTCAATTTCTTCTCCAGCCACCATTAGCCATCCACCACACTCCCTCTTTTGTTATCTATCCACTTCCTCCCTCCTTCACAACTTGCCTTTCCTTCACTGGGCTTTCCAACTCCTTCAGTCACCTCGATCCACAAGTCCCGCCAGCCGCCACAGCTAAAATTTGTCTCCTTTCTCAGTCCCTCTCATTCTTACCGTCCCTCTTCTTCCTGGAAGTCCCGTCCACTCGCAGCCTGGCTTGCTCGGCCACGGCTTTTGCTGCCTGCCTTGCCCGCCGCTGCTGCTCCACGAACTCCGACTCCCACTCACAGAAAAAACGTTTTTAAAGGAACTTTTAGCTGAATAGGCTCTTCCACCACTTTCCAGTGAGTTTTTCAATTATTTTTTGCTTTTTATCCGCTTTCATAACCACGTTATATTGCGCAAGCAAAAAAAAAGTGTGTGTTACTCCATCACCATCTTAGCTATGCCTCTGGGGTTTTAAGATATACAGACAAAGCTGGGCAGCTTCATATGGTATTTGTTAGTAGGTAAACATAATTAAGCCTAACTTAATTGGCAAATAAATTGGCTTTAGTCTAATTGGCTTGTTAGAAAATAGTTACATTCCTGTGCTACTACCACAGTGCAGAACTTGTTACCATGCCACAGTTGAAAAGTTTAAATAAAGTGGCCAGCTATAAATCCAGCAAACATATTGTCTCTTTATTGGGGGGTAATCGGGCAAAGTCTTACTACTAACTTTTCAAGTTGTGCCCCTCTTGTTGATATCAGGAACCATCTTTCAACCGATGGCTGATAATCTTTCTCATCTACTCTGTAGGTGCAAACAACAGTTCAGGGCATCTCTGGCTCTTCCGACCTCTCTGTGTACCACCTCAGGGCATCCATCTTCATGGATCCTGGATGGACAGTATAAAAATGTAATAAATAAATGTAGTCTGTTTTATTTAAATACAAGCACCTGTAACATTACTACAGATAATAGAATCATGATATTTAAAAAAGGGGGGGAAATGACAACTAGAGATGTGAAGGACCAGGGGCAGGGGAAGGAACTGGAAAGGCTTAGAAAAATGTTGTTTCCCCTCCTCTTTTCCCTTGAAAATAAGTGATAAAATCTTCCTTCACCTGATTTTTCCCAGTTTTCATCCTATGTGCTTTCACTTTTTAAAATGCTGTCTCCCCCTGCCACCCACACATCACATTTTTAACACCTAAATGGCCAGCAGATACAACTTTGTCAATTTTGTGCTGGGAAAGGGGGCACCTGTTGAAATTGTTGGCACAGAGGAGGGAAAATTTCCTTTTGGTTTAAGCCACAGATTTCTTCGTATTCAAGTTGGGAAGAATTTGAACTATGTTTTTTTTAAAATTCACATGTTAGAGAAAGTGACAGTGATGAATTTTTCCATGCTTCATTCAAAGCTCTCTCTCTCTCTCTCTCTCTCTCTCTCTCTCTCTCTGTGTGTGTGTGTCTTCCTATTATTGAATGGTTTCAACTGTTTCTTTCCTCCCCTTCTTCCTCGTCTACCCTCTAGGTGCCAACATAAGTTGAGGGCATATTTTACTCTTCTGACCTCTGTGTGCCACCTCTGGCTGGCCGTCTTCATGGCTGCTTGCCACTTGGCATGTAGCACACAATCCTGGCTGTAACTGTCAGTCACAATGAGCCACTCTCTGAAAGGAGCTTACCAGCTCATAAACTGAAAGCAATCCTATTTACTGCCATTTCTAGATTCATAGATTGCTTGCCACTTGTTACTGTTCTGGTAACACTTTTAGGGCCAGCCTTTTCTGTTTTCCTTTATACCACTCGGGTAGCAGGGCTAAGAGCTGCATGCCCCCTGCATTGTCTCATATTGGATAATGGGATTAAATTTAAGGGTGACACTATCAAAAGCCACTGTCAGTTTGTAGGAATACATAGAGTAAGCCCGGGTCCAAAATAATTTTGAACATTCAGAATGCTGGGGTTAAAGTATACGAGCTCTATGGCTAGTCCATTTTTTTTACTACATTTTTGTGAGGGGGAGGCAGGGAGAAATATGAACGGAATGTACAGTCTTTCTGCCAAAATTGTGAAAGGGTTAAATGGCTTCCTTTATGCTCATCTCTCTGGTCACTTTTCTCAGTCAGCATTATTCAGTTTTGCTTCCACTCGGGAGTTTGCTGATGGTAGATGTATATTCTGAAAATAAGCTTGAATCTATTAAAGTGGCTAACGTACAGTGACGTCCCTGTTTTGTAAATTGAGTTCAGGCATAGGCTATCTATCTGTTTGGCAGCAGCAGTGGCACCTTTTTTTCCCTGTGCATGTTTGAATTTTGCTGTTTAGGACTGCTGAGATGCTTTTGAAGTTGGAGTGGGGTCAAGGTAGTATCAGATCCACACATTACTGTCTTTGCAAAATGTATATGAATGGCCTCCTCTGAAGAGTGAAGAACTCTTGAGGCAAGAATTTCAGGAGCTGCTCTGGCTTCTGAACATATTATTTTTGTGGTGAAAGAGGTCACAATTTGGAGATGGCAGTGAGGAAAGATTTATTTATCTGTGTAACCCAATCTTTCCCAGCTGGGCACTCACCAAACGTGTTGTGTTGTGACCACTCCCCACCCCCTCTGCCAGTTTAGTCATACTTGTAGAGGATGGTGGTATATTTAGTTCAATGTATAAACAGCTGAGAAAGGCTAATTTAATTCCATTCCTAGATTATCATTCGCCAAGGATAATGGACCAAGCAGGTTACAAAATACAAATAAGACAATAAAATCACAATAAAAGCAGTGGCAACCCATAAAACAACCTAACACCCACACATTAACACACTTCCAGCACATTAAAGCATGGACTCAATTAAGTGCATTATCTCACTTTTTACTTTTAAGAGGTTAATTATTTATAAAGCAGCCCCAGTTTGAATATGTCAGCGGACTATACATGGCAATGCCCTCAAAGTTGCTTAAAATTCCCTCAGAGTGTGCCTAGTATAGTATGTCTGAGGTTCTTATTCCCACTTGGACCATATCAAGCCTGTCTCAGTAGCACATTCATCATCATAATAGCTGCAAACTAATTCTAAAGCATTAAAGCAAAACTGTATGGCATAATAGAGAGACAATGTTTCTTTTCTGTTCCAGTACTGATGTTGCATCAGGGAGAAGAATCATCGCTACATGGCTTCATGTGTGCCTATCAGATAGATCCAGTATCTCTTCAAAACTAGAATAAAGCAATGTCACAAGAAAATATGACATCATGTTGGTTTTAATATTTTTTAGCCAAGGTGCTGACATCAAGATTTGCCCATCTGTGAATGGGAGGACTGGTTATGTTCCTCATGAACTCCTGCTGGAGGGACTTCCTGAGGATGGAAAGTAGGAGGACATTTTTGCGGCTACTCTCATGTTTCTGCAATTCTCAGCACCATGTCCCATGACCATGTAGAATGTCTTTTTTTAAAGGACTCATGGGGCTACAGTGGTAGAGCCTTATTTTGTGGTACAGTACTACTGACAGAAGTCTGCTAGCAAGTTGCCCAGATTCAACACAATGTTCATTATTATCTGGTTCATAACATACATTTGGATCTTAAAGAATTCATCACAATCCCCAGAGGTTCTGTTAATATGTCCTTCAAGGCAGAGTTGCTAGATGCGATTCTACCTCAAGATGGGAGATCTTCCTAGCCCCAAGGTAACCTCCCCTATGCTTCTGTTTACTTTCAGCAACAATGGTTGTCTTGTACACAGTTAGAAGTTGGATTGTGGCCCACACATACACCCCTGATCCCTCTGCTAATGTTAGATTCCACTCAGCTCTGTAATCAGTGGTGGGCATTAGCAGGTTTGCACCAGTATGTGCGTACCAGTAGTAAAAATGGCTGGCCCCACCCACCTCCTCCTAGAAGAGGCTTCGGAGGGGGCTGGCTCCATTTCCCCCATCATCAAAGGCTTTTCCTGGGCTCTGTTTCACCCCAAAGCTCATCCCCAGCCACTCCGGAGTGGTTGGGGAGGAACTTTGGGGTGAAATACAGTCCTGGAAAAGCCTTGGGTGAAGGGGGAAATGGCTTCGAAGGGGGCTCTTTGCTATAGAGCCTCTTCTTAGATAGATAAATCTTTATTGTCATTGTCCTGCATAGAACAACGAGATTGGGGGGGGGGACACTTTAACAACCCAACAAAACCTAAACAAAATACAACTATACAAAATTAACAACATACTCCCACCCCACATATATACATTTAACCCCTAAAAGCTCTAAAACTCTAAAAACTCTAAAACTCTAAAAACTCTAAAACCCTAAAAACTCTAAAAACTATATACAGAAGCTCCCTCATAGACTGCATTGCACTGTATTCAAAGCTAGAACCGCTTTTGGGTAGAAACTATTTCTCAAGCGGCTGGTCCTGGTCTTTATGACCCTATCCTTCTTTTAGAAGGCAGAAGCTGAAAGAGATAATTTCCGGGGTGCGTACTATCCTGTGCAATCTCTACAGCTTTCTTATAACACCTGGTGGCATAGATTTGATCTAGAGTGGGAAGAGTATGCCCGATTATCCCCTCTGCAGTCTTTATGTCCCTGGACAGCGT
This sequence comes from Bradypodion pumilum, assembly GCA_035047305.1. NCBI lineage: Eukaryota > Metazoa > Chordata > Lepidosauria > Squamata > Chamaeleonidae > Bradypodion > Bradypodion pumilum. The sequence continues at coordinate 318,706,119 of JAWDJD010000001.1, forward strand.
TGTTCTGTCCCTAGCTGTACAACTCCCAAACCATACACACAGACCATAGGTTAGCACACTCTCTATGGTACAGTGGTGGAATGTCAACAGCAGGTCCTTTGAAAGATTGTTCTTCCTGAGGATTCTCAAGAAGTATAACCTCTGCTGTGCTCTCTTCATCAGATCTTTGGTGTTTGCTCCCCATGTTAGATAATCTCTCAGCTCCATTCCCAGAAATCAAAACACCGAGACCTGTTCCACACAATTCCCTTCAATAATAAGTGGCTGGGTGTTCAATTTGCATTTTCTAAAGTCCACAATGATCTCTTTTGTCTTTCTTACATTGAGGAATAAATTGTTTTCCCTACACCACTCAAGCCATTTGAAGCCATTTCCCCCTTCTTCCAAGGCTATTCCTGGGCTCCGTTTCACCACAAAGCACATCCTCAGCCACTCCGAAGGCACTTTGGGGAGGCACTTGGGGGTGAAACAGAGCCCAGGAAAAGCCTTGGATGAAGGGGGAAATGGCTTCAGAGGTTTGCTATAGAGTGATGAAAATAGAAGAGGCTTCTACATGGCCAACAGGCCATGCCCACCCAGTCACATGGCCATGCTCACAGTGTGGTAGGAATTTTTTTTTATGTCCACCACTGTCTGTAATCATCTGTTTTCTAAGCTTTGAAACCTTCATCTATGTTTGCATAGCTTATATGGAATTGCCATTTGTTGGGACATGGTGGATCCCAACCTTACAGGAAGTTAGGAAGAGGTTTGTGGCACTTCTTTCTTTCCAACCAGGATTATCTAAAAGTTAACAAGAAAAACCAGGGATTAAGAGTTCATACCAATTATAATGAATATTCAGTTACTTTGTGGAGCATTGTTTGTGTGCTTCATGAACAGGGCAGGAGACAAATAACAAAATTCTATCCATACTTTATAGTGAGTAGGAATATATATTTTGATTAGATTTTTTCTGTGATTTGTGATAAAATCGGAAAAAAATTCTCCTTGTTATCAAATGATACAATTGGCTGAAATTAGGGTGGGGAATAGGATCTTTGCAAGGAAATTTGTCAATTTCCTCAGTTGCAAAATATGCAGTATTTTATTAAATATAGTAAACAATAAGTGCACAAACTAATGGGCACAGCATATATATTTAATACACAGATACTTGTGGCAGTCTTGGAGATACAGCATCAGCACTATCATATTTCCTTACAGTAATCTGGAATTGGGTGCAATTTAAATGATGAGAACCTTGTCTAGGTGTGTGGGCTTGAGTGGTCTAACTAGGCAGTGTTGCCCATCTCTTGTCAATAAAGTTGGGCCGGGACTAAAACTCACCAAAGCGTCCTCCATTGGATCCCTTGGGCCAGGTGAAAGTGGAAGTCACACGTCATGGTCCGCCTAGCCAGCAGGCGATGCAATATCCAAATGGCTAAAAACACACACATGGAAATGGACTTGATTTCCCAAGTCAATTTGCATGTGCGGAATATCATCGTGAAGACATCTACCAATGTGTGGACTCCTCACTGAATAATGACTCTAAGGAATCCAAGGTAATCTGGAATTTGGTGCAATTTAAAAGATGAGATCATAATAGAAAGAAAAAACTGGGAGTATGCTTTAGCATTTAGGTCTTATGACAGAACTGAGATCTCTTGGGAAGGTTGTTCGGTGTTTGTATTTGTGGTGTAGACTCTTCTTGCAGAATGTCAAGATTTAAGAATAATTTTGGGAGTAGAATAGTGTCACATTCCTGCTTATGAGCAAGCCCTTTTGAACTCACCAATGGGACTTCCTTCTAGGAAGACATGCTACCTGTTTTCCTTGAGATGGTTAGGAAATGCAATATTACATTGTGGGCTGGAATCCAATGAATCAGGTTGTTTACATAAGGTGGGTAGGGATTATAAATGGATTTGCAAACTTTGATCACAGCCACTGTTCACAGTATCATTGCAGTGATAATCTGCATGCCATTTCCCATTGAGCTCACTCAATATTTTCTGTCAGTGCCTCAAAATGTCAAAGCCTTTAAACATGAGAATGATAGTGATATTTTGTATTTTGATACATATCTGTATTTATATCTAAGGGCATATAGTCTGAAACAAAATTAAAAAATAAACCACAAAGAGCTGTCCTAAGCAAGATCTATAACCAGAACAGGGAGATTTATCACGTAAAACTGTGATACACTGAAGTCTCCATATTCATTAACCACTAGGAAATACTCTTACTTCAGTTTTGTTGTTATATGCTGCCAAGTGCCTTCAAATTTATGGTAACTCTAGGAGGGCATTAGAGTATGTGAGATCTTCCCCCTGTGGTGCAGTGGTTAATCTGCAACTCTTCTAATGATCTGAGTCCAATCCTAACATTCCATGTTTCTATTGAAGAAAATACACGATGATTTTCTGCTGCTGATGCTCTGCTACATATCTCCAGGTGTTGTTGTATATGTATGTATGTATGTACGTACATAATCATTCATTCATTCATTCATTCATTTACCAACAACACAAAGTTAACAAAGTTAAAAACTACATATGCATTTTCATCAAAATAGCATTTTCTGGTACTCTATGTCTAGAAAGGGAAATCTTGTGATCTGCCATTATAAACATAATGTCATTTGTTTCAGTTATTGCCCAGCCATCTTAAAAGGGGCAAAAGTCTATAGTTATAACCTTTGTTGCATTAGAGCTCTGTAATTTGAGGATACTGTACTATAATGCTAGAATTTTGAAATACTAAATCACTGTGAAATATTATAATCATCAAAAGAGTGTGTGAATGCCATCCCCATATTTCCAACTGTGAGATAAAATACATTGCAAGAGCCCGTAGAAGCCAGCACTTTGTTTCTCTCCTTATTTATACATTTTAATATAAGATGTATTCAGCTGGCAAAATATTTATATTATGATAAAGTGGCTTGCTCATTTAGAGGGAAATGGCTGTAATAAACTAATCCAAGTGCTTTGAATTTCAGGGGTACTTTTTCTGTAGCCCCTGTAATTATTTTGACATTCTCTACATGCACCATAGCACATCTGGACAGTGATGGGAAGGAACTACAGACCTTTCATGGCTAATGAGGAAAGGTGCATACACCTAGAACAACCAGCAGGTACGCAGCAATATTATGAGTCAGGAGAGAATTCTGGGGGAAAGATTGTTTTTTGTTTTCTGAATACTTTTAAAGGAACTTCATAGTATTGACCTGATTCCAAACTGGGAGATCTAAGCATTACAATGTTTATTTTGCAGGCCTGGCAACAAGTGTTTTATTTCAGAGGCATACCAGAACGTATTGATGATCATCTGACTTGGCACAGAACCCTACTCTATCTTTATTTCCCACTCATAACTTTATGGAAGTCATATCTTTAGGTTCAAAACCCCTCCCTCCTCTAACTTATTCACTTACATTCTCTAAAATATGAAATGAGTACCAGATCAAGTGAGTTTTTGGAAATGATAGATTTGTGAAGATAGAACTATGGTCCTCAGGGCTTTGTATATATCACAGGGTGATATTATAATTTTTATTAGTTCATTTTTATATTTTGATTAATTTCTTTGGTGAAAGAGTTTAGTTTAAGTTTAGTTTAAAACGATAAGTAAGATAAGTTTTATTCCATTATGTATTGTTTTGTATCTTGTATTTTGTATTGTATGAAATGTATTGTGTTTTGATTTTCTGTTTTGTGATTTCTTCATTTTGTTACTTTTTTGTATTTTCATTTTGAAAATTAATAAAAAAATAATTTTAAAAAATGAAATGAGGAGGACTTTCAGAAGCTTACTACCAGTCAGTTAAATCTGCAGATGAGGAGAAATACACTTCAAAACTGGATTCTAATATTGTTTCTGGAGTAAGTGCTCTAATACTCCATGAAATCAATGAATTATACCCAGATTCTTCTTAATTGTAAAAACTAGTTATTTTATTTTTCTGTATCTGAATATGACTAGGAAATGTGCATATATGCGCCTCCTTGATAGAAACAAACTCTAGACCTTGTAAATAACTAGTTACAAACTTATTGTTATTGCTATGTAGTTACTTTTTCCAGTAAATAAGGTATAACTGCATAACATTCTGGTTATGCCTTAATAAGTGCTGTGTTCACTTCTACTGCATTTTTATCATCATCAGAAAAAAAAGAGAAGATAGCGTTGCAAAGTTAATTTACTGGTCACTGCGTAAAAAACACACACAATCTGCCTGTATCTGAGAATGTATGGGAACCACGAGTAAAGAAGGTGTTAGAAAATGACCAAGTTAAAATCTTGTGGGATTGTCAGATCCAAACTGACAGACATCTTGAGTACAATACACCAGACATAATGGTAATAGCATGAAGAAATGTCTGGATAACTGACATAGCAATTCCAGGGGATGCCAAAGTTGAACATAAAGAATTGGAACAATTAACAAAATATAGAGACCTGTCAATAGAAATGACTCGATTGTGGATGAAACACATTTCAGAGGTCCCTGTTATCCTCAAGACACTGGAAACAATCCTGTGGAATTTCATAAAATGTTATAACTAATTGCAGATCTCTGCAATAACACCAACAGAGCTGTAAAATACGGTGGTTTTAGGAGCAGCATATATATTACACCACTATTTAACTGATACTTAAGGTTGTTTTTTTGCTAAAACATGTATCTGTTATATAATACCAGTTGATCTTAACCTATAAATCCAAGGGTTAACCGTTGGAACTGGCTATAGGTTGCTATGCCTCGCCCTACTTGCCTGCACTCACCCTTCGTGCACACGGCCGATCTGGGTACGCAGGTCAACGAAGGATTGAAAAAACTGGCAGTGGGGCAACAGCCCCACAAACGCGAAGAAAGGGAAACAACTTCACTTCCCAACATTCCTTGCGCCGCGCCGCACCAGAGCCAATCAGGCTGAGAGGCTCTCGCACGGGGCAGCGTTCGGAAACGCGCCGCAGCCAATCGAAAGAAAAGCATTTAAAAAAACGCAGCACAAACACAAAGCAGCAACCCATAACTACAAGCCCCAGCGTCCTGCGCGCCATGAGCGGCAGAGCGCTGAGGAAAACGGCGCCCGAAAAATGAAAAAGAAAAACAAGTCACAGCCAAGCACACACCAGCCGGCTTTCCTTTTCCTTCCCTCACCAACAGAGCCTGAAGCTGCCGACTGGAGTTTCCCCTTTAATATCAGGGGGTGGGGGAGTTGCGATCCCCCTCTTCGCTGGGTTCCCTACGTTTGGGAGGATTGTGGGGAGAAAAGGGATATATTGCCCCCCCTTCTGGACACAGACGAACAGGCAGAGAGGATCGATCCCCCACCCCTCCCCCTCCTTAAAACAACTCCGTCTTTTCTTCTCTTTAAAAACGGACTTCTTTAAAGGAGAAGGGGGTGGGGGTGGGGATTCCATCCAGTCTGCCTGATTGTTTGGTTCCAGAAGTGTGGGGGCAATATAGCCCTTTTCTCCCCACAAACCTCCCAACCCTAGGGAAGGCAGCGGAGAGGGGGGTCGCAACCCCCACCCACAGATATTAAAGGGGAAACCCGATCTACTTTCACGACTCCACACAAACAAACCACCATAACACACTAAAGCCACCCTCCCCCCCACCGAGCCCACCCTTCCTAACCCCAACGACCCCCCCTAGCCCACCCTTCCTAACCCCCAACGACCATGCCCCCCTCCCCACTACCTAACCCACCCTTCCTAACCCCCAACGACCATGCCCCTCTCCCCACCACCTAGCCCACCCTTCCTAACCCCCAATGACCACGTCCCTTCCCCAATCCCCAACACCAAATAAATAAATATCTTTTTAAAACATAACTAAAAACAGTCAAACACATCCAAAAATACACAAAAACAAAAACACCAAAAACAATACGAAGTAAACAAGGACACAATCAAAAACAAAACAAGCAGACAAAAATACAAATTCCAACCCCCCCCCCACACACACACACACACAAAACAAAGAAAACAAGCAAGCTTACCAAAACATGTGCAACCACCACCAGGACTGAAAAACAAATGAATAAAGAAAGAGACTACTTCCAAGAAGAAGCTCCACCCAGAGGCCAGGAGAGAAGAAAAAGTCAAAATACAATAACCCCTACCAGCACCACCTGCTGGCCACAATAGTAAAAACAATTCAAAAACACACAACAGCATAACACAAATTCACAATTTTACACAAAAGGTCACACCAATAAAAACAAGTAAAAAAAATTACACTAAAACATATGTCAATAAAATACAATAGAAACTTTTAAAACTCCTGTGCTGAGTTATAACTCAAATTTAAACTCCAAAAATATAAACACATTTTAAAACCAAGGAATGTAAAAAACATTTATTATTACATTATGAAAATTATGACCTACGGTACAACTAATTTAAAAAATTCAAAAAACTAAAACATTATTCACTTACATAAAACAATTTGAAAAAATTATATCATACTTTCTTCTTTTATTAATCCTAAAAAAAACAAAAAAATCAGATCCCAGTTAATAACAGCCAAGCCAAAAAAAAATTACATAAATAAACATTTAAAAATTTAAAATTACAGACTAAGCAATTTTTAAAAAACATTAACACAATTTAACCTTCCAACACAATTTAAAACTATTGCAAAAATAAAATTGGTTCATTTTTTTATTAAAACACACGGGGGGGAAAAGCCCGGCAACGCCGGGCAACCCTTGCTAGTGTTTTCATAAAATAACATTGTCTGGCAATGTTTTGTATGTTTGAATACTACTTCTTCTAGTAAAGTTAAGGTAAAGGTCACCCTGGCTCGAAAGCCAGTCATATCCAACTCTAGGGTTCAGTGCTCATCTCTATTTATAGCCAAAGAGCCAGCACGGTCTGCGTCTGCAGACGTTTCTGTACACATGTGGCAGGCATGACTAGACGTTGGAATGCATGGAACACTTTTACTTTCCCACAGAAGTGGTACCTATTTATCTACTTGCAATTCCTTAGTTTCAAACTGCTAGGTTGGCAGGAGCTGGGACAAAGATGGGAGCTCACTGTCATGCAGTACTTGGGTCTTGAACTGCTGAACTGCCGACCTTCCAGTCATCAAGTTCAGCGTCTTAACCACTAAGCCACCACACTCACTACTTCTTCTACTGCTACTATGAACTATTATTTCTTCTCATCTGACAGCTTTATAGCTACTTTCATAGATATAAAGATATGGCTTTGTTAAATGGTGAAGGGGGTGGTGATGTTATCATTTGGTCCAGAGGTTTTTATCATCTGCTTCATGATGCTGTCTTGCATGCTGCTGGGAGTGCTGTGGTAACAACCAGTTGAATGAGAGAAGATTTGGGCTGTTACCTTCTGGGGAGAAAGGTGTGTGACTGATTGCACTGGAAATGGTCACTTTTTCCAGGAGCAGTCTATCTTAAAACAATGTTTCTGTCAGGAATTACTTCAGCCGTGCTCCAAAAATAAGGAGATACCCAAAAGGTCAAGCTTGAACACATAATGTGATCATCAAGAAATAGTTCACACCATAAGCGGTCTAAAAAGCTTATGTGATCATACCTTGTGTTTTGTAACAAAGGCTTGTGGGATGCAGAAAGTTTAAAACTTACTCAACTAAATATTTAGTGACTATTTGCTTCATGGCCTTGGGACCATAATTACAACACTTTAGTGTTGTTTTTGGGGCATCCTTGTCATTTATTGTTTTTGCCCATAATTTATTCTCTTTGATTTACGGTATTGTTTATGTTTACTTTTATATTGGTACTGTAAAAAAATCAATATGTTGCATGCCGCCCAGAGTGTGCCGGCCTGTACTGTATTACTGTATATTTATTGTATATTGCATATTTTGTATATTTATATGTCTTATCATATTTTATATTCTGTATTTTATATCTTGTATGTAAATCGTTCTGGATCTTATCCTGCATGTAAATCCCTTGGGTTACCTTGGGGTTATTTATATGTTGTTAGCTGCCCTGAGTCGGCCTGTGCTGAATATGGTGGGGTATAAATCGAATAAACATAAACATAAATGTAATAAATAAATAAATACTTTTAAAAAGAAACATTTCAAGCTCTACTAAGTACAGTGATTAAGGAGTAAAGCCGATTGAAGTTAGAGCTATAGTGCATTACATTAGTAGGTCACCAATGAGCCAATGTTAACTGTGGATTTTTTTAAACCAGCTTGGCTTCTGCAAATACCATTCTTCATCTTTAAGATATGTACATAAATGTCCTCCTGCATATTGAAAGTGATAGAAAACCTACTCCCACTTTACACTTTCCTCTTTAAAAAAGGAGCAGTCATATTTTTTGCTCACCCTAGGCAACAAAGTTGGGTGAAGTTGGAATTAGAAAGGAATCTACTTGTCTCATGACTGGAATTTTTCTTGAAGTGAAGTGTGTGTCTTCATTCATATACCTAATGAATTGAAAATCCTGCTGACCAGTTCCATTTTGGTCAAGGGCTGGGAGCAGCATGAAGCTGTCCGCCTTTTATGTGCGTATGTATTTCCCATTAATGTAAATGAGATGGGTGTCTTGCCATCGCTATGAAAACATTTTAGCCTTTTCCCTTTCTCCTCTTGAGCTCTCTGCCTGAATCTTTTGTCATTGGAAACTCATTTTTCAGTCCATTGTGATTGTGGGATAAAGGAAAAGAGGATGCTTGAAGCAGATAGAACTGAAGCAATTTTTTTAGTCTGGGTGTGGCTTTTCACAAGCCATTGCCAGCTACTTTCCTTTCAGTGTATCAGTTGCTTATCCAAAGAGTCTCAGAGAGCCATTTAGGTTTGTTCATCATGTGATGAAGACATATATTTCCACCGCTGCAGTTTCCCAACTTGGTTAAAGTATTATACGGAGACTCAGGAGATTAAGGTACTGATGCTTACTGAGCCATGAAACTCACTATGGGCTAAATCCAGTTTTAGTCCCAACTAAAATAAATCCCATTGACATGTATGGGACTACTTAGTCAATATAGTGGTACCTCATGCAATGATTTTAATCAGTTCCATGGGGCTTGATGTTGTACGAAAAAATTGCTATACGATACATGCATTGTATAGCGATTTTCCCTATGGGATGCATCGTAGAATTTTTTTTTTTGCTTAGTGATTTTTTCCATTGAAAAATTGTTGTACAATTTTTCCATATGGAAAATTGTTATGCGGGACACCATCCCCCCCAAAAAAAACCTAATTGTTATGCGATTTAATTGCTATATGGGGCAATTGTTGTATGAGGTTCTACTGAACAAGTTAAGGCTACTATTGACTAAGTATTCAAGGGCTCCACCATAGCAGGGAGTGAACCTGCCCTTCATACAGTCAAGGGTGTAACTTGACAACCAAATTATCACTGTGTGAATTAGTCTTGATCATGCTAAGCAGCATTGCTTAGCATATCTTTTTGGGTGACCCTTGAAACCTGTCATAGTCTGGGGTAGCAGGTGAGTAACACAAGCACTAGGACTGAGGGAAACCAGGCAAGAGGCCAAACAGTAAACATAGAGTCCAAACCCAAAATCAAATCTGGATAGACAGGGTTGATACAGGATTGGTCGGGATGACAAGGTGTAGTTCAAGCAAGCCAGATGTCAAAGGCCAGGCATGGCAGAGTACTGTCAGGGGCTGGAGCAGGGCTAGAATGGGGTTCCAGGTGAGGCACAGCAACAGTACACAGGAAATTGGGAACAGGGCATTTGGATAGTCACTGTTTGGTTAAAAAAAATCACTACAAAACAAGGCTTGAAAGATAGACAGCTGAGATAAGGTATATATGGATTCTGGAGTCCCAGTTAAAAGGACTGAATTGCAATCAAGGGTTCTTAAGTCATTACCAAACGTGAAATGCCACATTGAGTCACACAATTTGCTACTTCTTCTTCCCTGTCTAGGCCAGACATGAAAGTGACAAAATGTTCCCACCTTCTGATGAGTTAATTCCCTTTGCCTGATCTAGTGTGAGAAACATTAGCCAGCAACACAAGGTTGCCGTTACCAGGTTATGGCCGACTGTGGTTCAAAATATCTCAATCTTCAAGGAGGCTCTTTCTGTGTACTCCAATTTGCTACTATGCTGTTGTTATTTACAGCCTGATAGTCTATTCCTGTGGTTCTCAACCTTTTATGGACATGCCCCATCTAAGCATCTCAAAAATCCTGACCCCCGTCATGACATATAATTCTTATTATTCAAAAAGTGAACTTCTATTCACATGGATGAAGCCTAAAAGGCCATTAACTTGGTCTAAACAAACTTCAAATTGCTCCCCTTAAAATCAAATTGCCCCCCTTGTGTGGTGTGTGCCACATGTTGGGAATCACAGGTCTATTCCTTTACTAAGAAGCTCTTGTCACTTTGTTTACACTCTGCATCCCCATCTGGTCATGGGGCCATGTATACACAGGACAGTTGTTTAGCCTCACTCTTATGTCTGAGGAAGTGAACTTGATTTATGAAAGCTCACATTAAAATATAGCTGTTAGTCTTTAATGTGCCACAACATTTTAGTCCCACAGTTCTCCCCCCCCCCCCAGTTTTTGTTTGAAGTGCAAAAATGGAGAATTTGTGGTTTTCCAGATTGTGGCCAATGACAGCAACTTCAATTCCTCCCTATATCCTCTGTTGGCTGGGGCTTGAGGGAGATGAAGTTCAGAAACATCCAGAAGGTTGCACATTTCCTTTCTCTGTGCTTTGGGTCTGCAGCCTTAATTTTATTTTGATTGTCTAGTCCAGTCCAAATACCCTTCCATTATGCGACTTGCATATGTATTTAATTCATTTATTTGTCACAGAATAAACCACCTTTACAAGGTGTGTGTCTGAGATTTTTTATTGCCGGGGGTGGGTGGGTGGGGAGATGAATTATGAGGATGTATCCAGTGGTGGGCATTAGCAGGTTTGCACTAGTACATGCGTACCAGTATTAAAAATGGCTGGCCCTGCCCTCCTCCCCACCCTGCCCACCTCTTCCTTCTCCTAAGAAGAGGTTCAGAGGGGGCTTGCTCCATTTCCCCCTTCATCAAAGGCTTTTCCTGGGCTCAGTTTCACCACAAAGCACATTCCCAGCCACTCCGGAGTGGTTGAGGAGGCACTTCGGGGTGAAACGGAGCCGAGGAAAAGCCTTGGAGGAAGGGGGAAATGGCTTCGGAGGGGGCTCTCCGCTATAGAGCTATGAAAATAGAAGCCTCTTCTATTTTCATCACTCTATAGCAGAGAGACTTGTTCATAAAAGTATCAAATTGTGACTTTCACATGCTCTAACTCACCTTCCCAGTTTGAGAACTGCCTTTAGTGTGAGATCCCTTCATAAGATGGCAAGTATACTTTGTTTTGGTTTAAAAGGATCTGTATTGTTAAGATTTTTAATGGCACGTTTTTGCTTTCTGGTTTTTGGAAGGCAGAATGAGAGGGCATCCAATACCTCTCCTGGCAACCTGAGCCTGCCTTGATTATTTGAGCTTGGTGGGACAGATTTGCCCTCTGCTTTATTTGACTAACAAGAACTGGAGGAATCCAGGGCTGTAGCGAGGGGTTAAACGTCTACCTTCTTAAAATGCCTCCTTCAATGTATTCTATGAAGGACAGCAATGTGGGCTGATACTTGACCTTCTCATTGTTCTATAATTTGATTGGTTGAGCACTGTTGTGCTTTCCTAGCCTCAGCATCTTACAGCAGGTAGGAGGGAGGTGTCTTCAACGACCAAAACTAATGTATGAGTTTATAGAGAATGTTGGAAAAAATGCATAAAAGATGTTGCCACACTTTAGTGTCTTTTCCAGGAGACATAGAAGGAGTCGCAGTAAGGACTAACACAGGTTTATTGGTTGATGATCAGAACGAACATGTGGTAATGGCGGAGATACCTCACATTATATACAGTAGTACAATACATTTGAATCTGGCTGCATGGTAGCTCATTGGCTGCTACCAGCGTGACGTCATCTGGGTCACGCCCATCTTCGGTGGTGGATCGGTAGTAGTTTGCTGTTGCGGGGAGTTCCCGCGGCTGCAGGTGATTTGAGGAATGATAACCATGTGAGTTGAACACTTGCAGCTGCCCTCTATAGGCAGCTTGCTCGCGTTCCTTTACAGCTGGGTTACATTGTGATTGTGGCCAGGTTACATTCATACATTTCTTAAAGCGACAATGTACATACATATCAAGCAACATTGTACATACACAACATCCCTCCCCCCTAGGATGGGACGAAGTCCCTCAACCATTGTGGCTTGCCGCACGTGTGCCTGGGGCGAGCGGCCGCTTGGCCTAACACAGGGGAGCCTGGCTCTGCGGAGTCCTGTCCTGCAACGGAAAGGGGGGACTCGTTAGTGGCTCTGTGTGGGCTCTGTGGTAACCTTGCATTGGGGGACGGGAATGGAATGAACAGTTGGGAAGTGAACTCCTGCCTACCGTTTGAGGAGCTGGGGGTTCCCCCCAGCACGAATCTCAGGACCGACGAAGAGACCCTCGTGGTCTCGCCACCCCCCGTTCCCTGCCTGGGAGTTCTGGGGACTGTGGTGGGTGGGCTCCCCCCCCCGATGCCTGCCTTGGGGGTGTTGGTCTCCGGGGAGCTGGAGCTATGGTATATTCTAACACAAAAGGACTGGGGGGACTGGAGGTACCAGGGGCTGAACTGAAACCCCTCTTTTCGCTAGGACGGGTGGGGGACCACTCCGCTACATCCCCCTGGTACCGCAACTCATAATCATCATCAAACTGATCCCTCTCTTCCAAAGTATCCTCCTCTGTGGTTGGGAACCGAGGATATGCATTTGTATCCCCGGGTTCCGCCGTGTCTCCCCCTTGGGTAATGCGGGTGGGGGAGGACCCTAACGCTGAATCCCCTTCACTAGTGACCCGCCTTCTGAGTTGGTCGGCGTGCCTCCTCCAGAGAAGACCCGAGCTAGTCTCGACCCTGTAGGACACTGGCCCCGTCTGCTCGATGACTGTCCCTGGAACCCACGCTGGCCCTGACGCCGCGTAGTTCCTGCAGTGAACCGGGTCCCCTGCCGAAAAACCTTTGGAGCTCCCTCCCCCTATGTTTATGTTTCTCCCTTCATCCTCCACCCTGGACGGATCCATCCGGTCAAAAAGTGTTACCGGACGCCTCCTCATGAGGAGTTCGGCTGGGGAAAATCCTGAAGCTAAGGGGGTTGTCCTGTAGCAGATGAGGAACTGGCACAAATGAAGGTTCAACTCACCCATGTGCCGCAGTGCGTCTTTCGTAGTGCGCACTTGGCGCTCTACCTGACCGTTTGTGGCGGGGTGAAACGGGGCAGCGGTGATGTGCCTGATGGCATTCCGCTCAATAAACGTCTTGAACTCTGCAGACGTGAAGGTACTAGCGTTATCGCTAACAAGGACGTCTGGCAGGCCGAAACAGGCAAAAAGCTTGCGCAACTGCTTGATGGTTGCGGCGGAGGAGGTGCTGTTCATAGGGATTACCTCCAACCACTTGGAGTAGGAGTCGACTACCAGTAGAAACATGGACCCGCTGAAAGGGCCAGCGAAGTCGACATGGATCCGGGACCATGGCCTGCGGGCCGTATCCCATTCCCTATGGGGTAACCGGGACTCCTCAGGCCGAGAGCTCTGGCAGCTCTCACACGTGCCCACTAAACGCTCTATGTCCCCGTCTATCTGGGGCCACCAAAAGAAACTCCTGGCCAGAGCCTTGGAGCGCACGATCCCGGGGTGACTGGTGTGCAGTAGTCTCAGTAACTTGGCCCTCAGCTTCTCTGGGATAACTACCCGCTGGCCCCAGAGTAAGCAGCCCCTTTCCAACGACAGCTCTACTCTGCGCCTAAAAAATGGCCTGAACTCTTCATCGGGGGGAGTCGTGGGCCAGCCCTTCCTAACCCAGGAACTAACTTGGGCCAGCATCTTGTCGGCCGCCGTGGCCTTGGCGAGGTCGGCCGGGACAATGGGGGGTGAGTCGAGAGACTTGATCAGTAGGACTTGGTGATCCTGCTCTACCTCGCATGTGGGGTCCCCTACACTTGGGAGGGGAGATCGGGACAGTGCGTCCGCATGGGAGATCTCCTTCCCTGGGCGATAGACCAGCTCATACTGGTAGGCGTTGAGGAAAATGGCCCAACGCAGCATTCTGGGGGATAGAATTTGCGGTGTGGGTTTGCCGGTAGTGAAGATCCCCAAAAGTGGTTTGTGATCGGTCACTACCGTAAACTCGCAGCCGTATAAAAAGTCATGGAACTTTTTCGTTCCGGCAATGATGGCTAGGGCCTCCCTATCAGTTTGCGCGTAATTGCGCTCGGCCTTTGAGAGGGACCTAGAGTAGTACGCTACCGGGGCTTCCCTCCCGCTCTCCAACACGTGGCACAGGACCGCCCCCACCCCCACTGGGGACGCATCACAGACTAAAACCACTGGTTTTTTTGGGTCGAAATGGGTCAGGACAGCGTCCGAAGACAGGAGTGACTTAAGCTCCTTGAATGCTCTCTCCTGCCTGTCCCCCCACCGCCAAGCCGCGTCCTTTTTGAGCAGCGCGTGCAGTGGCTCCGCGACCGATGCCTTCCGAGGCAGGAAGGTATGATAAAAATTTAGGAGCCCTAGAAATGACTGTAGCTCCGGTTTTGCGGTGGGGCGAGGGGCGTTCTTCACGGCTGCAACCTTTGACTCAGAGGGTTTGATCCCGTCCGGGGTTACCTTAAAGCCTAGAAACTCGACCTCCCTCGCCAAGAATACTCATTTGTCCCTCCTCAGTCGAAGACCATCTAGCCTCTTTGCCAACTCTAATTCGCTCCCCGCCGTTATCAACACATCGTCGAAGTATGGGAGGATGCCTGAAAGCCCCTTTAAAAGGCGTTCGACGAGGGACTGGAAAATTCTGGGGGCCGAATTCACGCCAAACTGAAGGCGCGTTACCTTAAACGCCCCCTTGTGCGTCACTATTGTTTGCGCGGCGGCAGCAGCCGGGGTTACAGAGAGCTGTTGGTACGCCTGAGCCAGATCTAACTTGGCAAAACACTTCCCCCCATGTAACGTGGCCAGCAAGTGGCTGTCCACAGGCACTGGATATGCATTTGGCCGAATGGCCTTGTTAATGGTACATTTATAGTCTGCACAAATCCTGACTTCTCCGTTTGACTTAAGGGCTGTAACAATCGGCGTTTCCCACTCCGCCGAGTCAACTGGAACCAAAATCCCCTGCCCCACCAATTTGTCCAGTTCCGCCTCGATCTTGTCCTTTAGGGCGAAGGGCACCCTCCTTGGTTTGAGGCGGATGGGCCGGATTTCTGGGTCCAGCTCGAAGGAAACCGGGGGGGGCCCTTGTACTTCCCGAGCCCCTTCTTGAAAATGTCCGGGTGCGCGTTGCACATGTCCCGCATTGGGTCAGTCTCGATGGTGTTAATGCCGGACAGTTCGATTCCCAGGGGAGCAAACCACTGCGTTCCCAAAAGGCAGCACCTCCCCCCCTTGAGGACCACTAGGGGCAGTTTCTCGGAGTAGTTCTTGAACTTCACCTTGAAGTTCCCCACCCCCAACACTGGGATCCCATTTCCCTGCACGTCCCGTAGGTGTGACCTCATGGCCCGCAGTTTGGGCTGCTTGTCTGGGGGAATACGCATGAACTCTTTTTGGGACAGGATGGAATAAGATGACCCCGAGTCTATCTCCATCCTCATTGGGACCCCTTGCAACAGTACCTCTACGAAAAATCGCCGGTGCTCCAGGCCCACGCGGTTCACGCCTTCCTCACTGTAGCTGGCTGCAACCATCCTGGTGCCGGCCGCCTTCCGTTGGTGCGTTTGGGGATGGCTGGAACTCCCCTTGTCCACGACTCGTCCGCGCCTGCATACTCGGGCGATGTGCCCCTTTTGGCCGCAGTTGTGACACTCGGCCTTTCGAAACGGGCACCTCGTGCGGTCATGGGACGCCCCACAACTGTCGCAATGGCGGTCCTGCCGTTCTCGGGTCTGCCTCTTCTCACCACGCTTCTTGATCCTCTGGACGTCGTCGTCCTCGCTGGAGTAGGGGTCCGCTGTCGTGGACGACTCCTCGGACGACGTTGGTGTGCCGGCGGGCGGCTTGGGGGCCAGGCCGCCTTCGCTGGTGTCCGCCGGGCCGCCTGTACTGGTGACTTGGCCCTCTCGGACGCGGCCCCTCGGGACTTGAACAGTCTCACCCCGCTCCTGGCCTCCTCGGCTGCTTGGGCCTCCTGCAGTACCTCGTTGAACGTGAGGCGTTGGTCGCGGGTCATCAGCCTTCTCTGCAGTTCCTCGTCCCTCAAGCCACACAACATGCGGTCACGGAGGGCCTGGTCCAGGTCATCCCACTGGCAGTGGACCGCCGCAAGCCTGAGGGCCGCCGCGTAGGCGGACACGGATTCGCCCGGTCGCTGGTCTCGCCTGTGAAACGCGACCCGTGCTGGGAAGATCGAGACGGGCGGCTGGAAATGCTCACCCAGTCTCTCCAGGATACGGTCGATGGGGACCTCGTCTACCTTCCGGGGGGCCACCAGGGTCATCAGGATCCACAGCGTGGCCGGCCCCACTTGGGCCAGGAAGTGGGAGCGCATCTTCGCATCGTCGTCGACGCCCGCGGCTTCCATCGCGTGCCGAAACTGGCACTCGTAGAGCTCCCATTGTTCGGGCTCGCTCACATCGAACTGGTACGCCTTGACCTTGGGATTCGCCATGGATCCCACCTTCGTCGCCAATTTAGTGTCTTTTCCAGGAGACATAGAAGGAGTTGCAGTAAGGACTAACACAGGTTTATTGGTTGATGATCAGAACGAACATGTGGTAATGGCGGAGATACCTCACATTATATACAGTAGTACAATACATTTGAATCTGGCTGCATGGTAGCTCATTGGCTGCTACCGGTGTGACATCATCCGGGTCACGCCCATCTTCGGTGGTGGATCGGTAGTAGTTTGCTGTTGCGGGGAGTTCCCGCGGCTGCAGGTGATTTGAGGAATGATAACCATGTGAGTTGAACACTCGCAGCTGCCCTCTATAGGCAGCTTGCTCGCGTTCCTTTACAGCTGGGTTACATTGTGATTGTGGCCAGGTTACATTCATACATTTCTTAAAGCGACAATGTACATACATATCAAGCAACATTGTACATACACAACACACACCTAGCAACAATTATTTGTTTCTTGACTCTTTATGGAAGCAAAGGCTCAACAGTGTTCCTATATGGATAACTGGCTGGAGCAGAGTGATAATTAACTGACAAATTAGTACTTGAGGAATGGTTTCCTCACCTCTTTTTAAATCTATTTTAAACCATCGGTACATATACACATGTACCTACATATAGGCATACAACTGCATCTTTTGCTCTCTCTGAAACAGGTCTCCCCCACCTTGTCTACTGATCAGCTGAAGCTTAACATCAGTCACCAGCCAATTGAGGTGCTTGTTGTATTAGCTGTATAAAGCACTCTCCAGTTTGTCAGTTTTAACAATCTGGGCACCATTGTTAGAGTCGTCAGCATGCTTGCTGCTACTGCTGCTACTGCTGCTCTCTCTCTTTCTCTCTCTTTCTCTCGTCTTCTCATTTTCCTTGCTTTTCATGTTGGTGCCATTGTCGTCAAGGGGGTAGAATAAAGGATGGATGAAGAACAAGATATGGGGAGCAGGGCATTGTTCTGATATCTCTTTTCTGGAAACTGAGCATTGAGCATAAAGAGTTTTTCTTAATCATTATAAAAAGGACATTATATCTCAAGCAACAGGAGGTGGGGAAATGTAAGAAGTCACTTGGAAAAAGAGAGGGACCGAGGTCTTGTTTCCTTTACAACATGGCTATGGGCTCCAAGCTGGCTGGATAGCTCAGTGATTTAGGTATTTGGCTGTGGAGCTGAAGGTTGGGAGTTTGAATCCCCACTTTACCTACTGGGAGAAGAGCCACCCTGTGTGGCTTTGGGGAGTTGCAAATTCCTAGGAAACCCCAGAAGAAGGGGATGCTAAATCACTTCTATGTATTCTCTACCTAGAAAACCCTGGAAAGGGCTGCTGTAAGTCAAAATTAACTAGATGGAATGTGGTTATTATTTCATTATGAGCTCCAAAAATGTGAATTCTTTGCCTTGGTCTGCCCTGCAAGGGGTGGGGAGGGGCTGCATTTACTCAGATGGACATCTCAACTTCTGTACATCTTAACAACCATTTCATCAAAATGTGAGGGTAAGAAATATGTCAAGGACGCCCTTGCTTGAAAGCCATTTGTGCCCGACTTTAGGTTTCAGCGCTGTCTGCATCTGCAGACGTTTCTGTGGACATGTGGCAAGCATGCCTAGATGCCGAAGTGCACGGAATGCTGTTTTACCTTCCCACTGAAGTGGTACCTATTTATCTCCTTGCAATTTCTTGCTTTCAAACTGCAAGGTTGTCAGGAGCTGGGACAGAGATAGGCACTCATTCCATCATGCAGTACTCGGTTTTTGAACTGATGACCTACTACCTCCCGTCAGCGTCTTAACCACTTAAACCACTGCAAATAATGACAAGATAAGGCAATACAGACCCAAAACCTAGTCACTCCATTTATTTATTTATTTATTTTTGCTCTCCATAGGTTTAGCCTAGTCTCTTTTGGTTTAATATTTAGAACTTGAGAGGGGTGCAGTGTCTAGACACTGGCTAAAGTCAAGGGAAAGTTTTCTATATATATATATGAATGCAATTTATGCCCTACTCTGTGTACCAAAGAAGATCTAGCAAATGACTGGATTAATGCTATTGAAGCAGCTGCCTTCCAATTAGAAATAGTCTAACTATTTTAATATTTTAATTTGTTTATAATTTTACCTATACTTTTTATATGTTTACATTTACCCATATTTTATATATGTTCTTAATTTTCAACTGTTCAATATTTTGATATTAATAAGAAACAATATCTGCGTTATATTATGCTTTCTTCCAGACTGCTTTTGTAAAGGCTCTTGCTGAAGCTAAATTGGAATATGTATGTAATTTAAAATAGGTTAAAGGATAGGTTCCTGTCTGGAAGCACTAAAGGTGCAATATTTGCGGATAAGAAATTTTGAAAAATTGCATCCTAACGTTGAGATGATGGCTGGAAAGCTTGGCAAGTTTGGTTTCCAGCTGCAGAGTCAGAGGATGGGAATTCAATTCTCTACTTAACAGCCCAGAAGAACCCTTCTATGTGGCTTTAGAAAATTGCCTCTGGGAAAAGGGAATGGCAAACCACTTCTGAGTACTTCCAAACCTAGAAACTCTTGAAAATGGTCACCATATATTGGAATTGTCCTGATACCACACAATCAATATTTATTTCCATATGCTTTCTCTCCAACTCTAGTTAATTATTTTAAAACCTTGTGCATGTTTGCAAATAAGAGGCATCTGCTTGATATTACACAAGCTATCATTTTGACCTACTGTATTTTTTGAACTATAAGACACACCTGACCATAAGACGCACCCAGTTTTTAGAGCAGGAAAACAAGAAAAAAATATTCTGAAACAAATAGTATGGGTATACTAAAATATTTATTAAAATATAGCAAAATACATTAATATTTAACAGCGTAAATTCAACAGTGGTGTTAAGAACCATTAAAGGTTAGCGGGACTTCATCCATATTCCCAATCTGTTCCATTGGAAAATCACATACACACGTGCACACACATGCACACACACACCAGTCCCACAGGGACACACATATGTACACATACATGTGCACACACACACCAGTCCAAGAGACATACGTTCATGTGTAAACACACACACACACACACACACACACACACACACACACACACACACACACACACACACACACACACACACACACACACACACAAGGTCCACAGAGACTTACCAAAAAGCTGGTGGTGTGATCCGAAGGTAGCAACTCCTGCAGGCAGCATGACAGGGCAGCTGGGTTTGGGGAGTGGTGGCCCCACTGCCCCAAAACGATAAGGGAGCCGAAGCTGTAGATTTAGCTCACTTCACTCGGGGTTGAAGGCACACAGGAAGCACAGAAGGGAAAGCACGCCCAGATGGTGAGTAGCTGACCCACCAGCAGCACCCGGATGCAGAAGACTAGCTGACCTGCAGCAGCTCCCACAGGACATGCCGTGCGCCTCGTCTGGATGGTGAGAGCCCGATCTGCCTCGTCCGGATGGTGAGAGCACGACTCACCAAAAGCTCCCAGAGGCAGAAGACCAGCTGACCTGCCAGCAGCGGCCGCAGCTGCCTCATCCTTTCAACCATGCTGCTCTGGGACTCCTCCTCCTCCTCCTAGCCTCTAGTACAACTAGGTTCTTCCTGAGCCCGGCGTCCCAGACTGTCATGGCTGAAAGGACCTCACCGGATGGACCATGCTGCTCTGGGACGCCAAGCTTAGGAAGAGCCTCGTTGTCCCGGAGGCGAGGAGGAGGAGTCCCAGAGCAGGCTCTCACCATCTGGGCGAGGTGCACATGAAGCGTTGCAGGACCTGCTGGCAGCCAGGTGCTCCTGGTGGATCAGCCCCTCACCATCTGGGCACGCTTTCACCTCTGTGAATCCCGTGTACCTTCGGCCATGGGAGAGGCGAATGGGAAGCAATGCGGGGGAGGGGTGGTGGGCTGGCGGCCTCCCCATCCTCCCACGATGACACCCCAAGGGGAGGGCACTTTGCCTGACATGGCTCCTCCTCCTCCCTGGCTATGGTGGTGGCAGATCTTCCTCCTTCTCTTCTTCCTGGCTCCTGGTTGCGCCTGGAGTATGGGGAGAGGAGGAGGAGGGCATGGTGTGGTGGGGAGGTGGATGTGGATGTGGCCAGCCAGTTTTGCTACCAGTACACGTGATCTGGTGTGAACCAGCTGATGCCCAACACTGCAAACAAATATCATTTTACAACAGCCTTGCTGGGCAGCATTCGGACTATAAGACACACCCTCATTCCCCCCTTTTTTTTGGGGGGGGAAGTGCATCTTATGGTCTGAAAAATATGGTATCTAAGAATAACTTAATCTTATCAGACATAGTGTAAAAAGTAGTGGTTTTCTATAACACACACATACGAGCTGAGCAATTTCAAGTCATTAGTGAAGAAGAGAAATCTGTGCAGGCGTAGGTACAAAAGGCTCGAAAGGCCTTACAGGAATGTGCAGCTGGATCCAAAGTAGCTTGCATGTGGACTGTACGGTGCATATATCTCACATCTATTTTTGTGGGGCCAGGACACCTCCTATATTTTGGTGGCTCCAAAAAAACATGAAAGTGCTGTTCTTGGTCATCTCCAAAATAGTTAATTATCCTCTAAGTCATGGTGCCTTGCTTTACTATGGATATGGTGTGGTGTTGAGTCTACTCAAGGGTCGACAACCTTTTAAAGTCGGGGGCCAGGTCACGCTCCCTCAGACAGTTGAGGGGGCTGTACCGGTGGTCCCCCCTCTGTAAACACTGCTGTGAATGCATCCGCGTCTATCATAAATGTGTGTTTATGGTGACAGCCGTAAACACATTCACAGTCACTGTAAATGCATCCATGGCTGCTTCCGGAGGTGGTGGTTGGAGAGAGGGCAGGGGCCTGATGATTTGGTGCTGTGGGTCAGACTTGGTGCACGAGCTGTAGGTTGCCAACCCCTGGTCTATTCCTTCCTTCTCAAACTTGGAAAATCATTTCCAATTACTTCTGATGCTGAAGGAACAACATTAAAAACTTTATGAGGTGGGGAAGGCTGCAGTTGGGGGCAGATTCCTTGGGTACAGAATTGCCCAGACCCACTTAGGTTGCTTGCACCTATTCTAAATGCCAACATGTATGCTAGCCACTGACACCAGTCTTCTTGAAAGTGAACATAGTGTGTTTAGTGCTTCCTCTATGGAGATAGCATTGCCGGGCCCACTCCTCAATAAAGAGACGGACTCAGTGCTGGGATTGAAACTGGGCCACTTTATTAACAATAATTCACTAATGCAAGCGGGCCGACATAGCACTGGTAAGGAGCGCTGGTTATAGCCAACTATATTGACCCCACAGAAGTGGAAATGACCAAACCTCTGCTTCTGACGTGTGTCTGGTGAACTTATAAGGCTTTGCACGCTGTGTCAAGCATGGTGGCGCCTTGTTCCTGAGCACACTGGATTGGCCAGGTGATTATCCCTCTATCTAGACCTGCCAGAGACCAACCGGGTGTGCTGCCGCCGGACCCGTAGGGGTCACCCAGAGCCTCCTTACCAGTGTTAGCCACCAAACGTCCAAAAGGCGCAAAAGGTACCCCGCAGTAGCCCGACAGTGACAGTGTGGGATGGGCAAAAACAACAAGAACCAACAGGCCAATCGAGGTTCAAGCAAAAATTCCCATCCGGCCCCGAAGCGACCAAAAGAATCACACTGCGACCCAGGGCGGGGGGGAGGGCAAACGCTGCCTGGCCCAGTCGACCCAGCGAAGGAGGGGTGGTCCGAGCCTCTCCCTTAAGGGAAGGCCCGGCCCCCGCCCCTTCCGGCCTCGTCCCGTCTCTTATGGGGCGGGGCCGGCAAAGCGCACGGCAGCGGATCAGCGCTGCCGCGCATCCATTCCTTCTCTATTAGAGGTTCTGTTCCTGGGAAGGGATCCCTATGAGTTTGCATCCAAATTCGTTGGACAGGTATTAAATACTTGAAATTGATACGTCCAGTTGCCTAATGTATTTGGCAGCCATAGGAACCAAACATTTGCATTGGACTACAAAATCTATTGTATCATTGGCACACTTCTTATGCCAACAGATGGGGTCTAATCTGCAGATATATGGGTGGTGGGTGGGGGGGAGGTTACAGATAGAACTGGTGTGAGCTTCACATTAATTACATTTAAGGATCGTACTGAGACCAAAAGCAAATCATAGCATTGGTCCTATGTTCAAAGGAATGAAACAAGGGAAAACAGGGCCATAACTATGGTGGGGGCAACAAGGCTTTCCCCCAGTGTGCCAGTCTTAGAGAAGATACCTCTTGCTCAAGACTTGCCAATTGGCCCAGCAGCAGAGAAGGAACAGAAGACAACACATTCAGGATTTCAATTTCAATTTTAATTTATACCCTGCCCTAGTCAGGGCGGCATCATAACATCAATACAAATACAATATAACAGTACAGAAAATAAATCCAGTACAATAATAATCAATACATATCATATAATACATAATTTCAACAAGAGCAAGAGTAGGAAGCAAAAATACAATAAAATAAAAAATAATAGGTCCACAGTCTATCCCTACCCTAGCCCCAATACAAAAATTCAGCCAACCCACCATCTTTTAAGTCCGGGGGGTGGGGGTGGAGCAGGAGCACCAGCAGTGGAGTGGAGTTGCTGGGAACTGCAGCAGCAATGGCAATGGCGCATCCGGCGTCTGGCCGGCCCCTTGCCATTTTTATCCTCCCTGCCCAGTGGCAGGGGGCAGGGAGGGACAGCCACGCAGTGGCGTTGCCATCTTCAGGCTCCCTTGGCCTCAGGAGCCTCGTTTATCCTCCCTGCCTGGTGGCAGGGGGTGGGGAGGGACAGCCTCGCAGCAGCAGCAGCATCTTCGGGCTCCCTTGGCCTTAGGAGCCCCTTTTATCCTCCCCGCCCAATGGCAGGGGGTGGGGAGGGATGGCCTCGCGATGTCAGCGGCGTCTTCGGGCTCCCTTGGCATTGGGAGTCCCTTTTATCCTCCCCGGGCGGTGACAGGGGGCGGGGAGGAACAGCCTTGTGGTGGATGGACATTATTATTTCTCAGGAACTAATGAAGTCAGTAGACCAGGCTGCTGTGGAGAGAGGAAGGATGCTGAGTTTCCCATGCCTTACATAAGCAGAAGAGGGAAGGTCCACATAGAGTTGGGTACATCAGGCTTGTGGTCAGTCATTAGATGGAGGGCCGCTGTTGTTGTTCAGTCGCACAGTTGATTTCGACCCTTTGCGACCCCATGGACCATTGCCCTCCAGGCACCTCTGTCCTCCACCATCCTCCTCAACCCACCCAGCTATGTGCCTATTACATCTACGATACCATCTAGCCATCTCATTTTTGGCTCCATCTGCAGTGATCTTGGATCCCAAGAAAGTAAAATCTGTCACTGCTTCTACTTCTTCCCCATCTATTTTCCAGGGAGTGATAGGGCCTGTTGCCATTATCTTGGTTTTCTTGATGTTGAGTCTCAAGCCAGCTTTTGCACTCTCTTCTTTAAACTTAAGCAGGAGTGTTTTTAGGTCTTCCTCACTTTCTGCCGTTAGGGTAGTATCATCTGCATATCTCAAATTGTTGATAATTCAGGCCACTGTACCTAAATCATATTGGTCGGCAAGGTTTCTCCCTTCAGAGGGCATATCTCTCTAGAGCTGGGGTGCCCAAATTAGAGCCCATGGGCCAGATCTGGCCCTGACACCAATTCATCTGGCCCATGCCATCCTTGTCATTCCCGGAAGCAGAAGTAAACTGCACCCACTAGACCAGGAAGCCTTGGAAATTTTGTTCAGCTAAACCAGGGATTCTCAACCTGTGCCCCATGGGCCAGATGCAGCCCACGGCACCATTTCATGTGCCCTCCCACCACCTCCACCACACCAGGAAGTGCCATGTGGTGGAGGAAGGGCAAAATGGCCATCTGGCCCCTCAAACTGTCTGAGGGAATGTGACCCAGCCCCCAGCTTTAAAAGGTTGAGAACCTTTTAAACCATAGAGCATAATCATGAAATAGTCTTCTACATGTACATCAAGGGAGATGGTGTAGCAAATCTGAGTCATTATTAGGTTACTTTTAATTAGGTTAGCATGGAGGCAATATGTATCTTGAAAATAAAATTGAACATAATTAAAATAATATCTGATCAGGTGGGAAAATAGAATTCTTCTAGAACCAGTATGCAAATCTGAGATTAATATTAGTTTCAACACTCCCTCTCTACAGTCACAAATAAAAATGCAAACTAATAGGACTGATATTATATTAATATTATATTGCTGTGAAACATAATGTTATGGTTATTATGGTTATTATGAAACATGTTATTACAATATTCATGGTTATGAGCTTTGCATACCCACCTCCATGTACTGCAGAGAAAATTCATAGTGAAAATTCTAAAACTGTCTCCTGGCTCCTGATCCCAATGTTATCTAGGCATTTGAGAACTAATTATATCTAGTTTTGCTTCTAAACATAATTTCGAGATGATCTGCAGGAAACAGAATATGAGAGATCTGTCTCAGGTAATTGTTGGGAACCACCACAGGTGCCTGTATTATACAAGATACCACTTGATTTCCCTATTCATCTATTTATAGCTTTATGCCGTGTACAAACACAAAACGCCATCCTGGTCCTGTCTTTTCCTCCCAAGTTGTGAAAAACGGATGGTACAAAATTGTCAAAGTTCACTGTGGCGGTATTTTTTCATTCTTGGTGAGAAAGAGAAAAGGGGAGGGGGACGGGGGAAATGAAGGACTTTTCATGTCTCTCAGATATATTGGCCTATTCTCCAAATGACAGGTTCCTGGCTGATCAACTATACCACCTGCTACTAAAGCTCAGTAATATTAGTCTGTGGAATGGTTTCATTCTCATCTCACACCTCAGAGATCTTGAGCTCAACCCCAGGCGTCCCTTGTGTGTTTAAATCAGCTTAACGGCTCATACCGTGTGCTGATTTCCTTGTAGGCCTCTGTTTTCTCAAAAAGTGATCACCTTTTGCCAATGCCCTCAGGATTAAACAGGGCAGCCTGGTTTTCCTTTTCTGCATTGGCGATACCTTTGTAGTCAATAAAAGACTAACTAGAAAAGAATCAGCTGATGAGAGAATCAATCTTCTGGAAGCCTCCCCACCGTTTTCTCATCATTTTTTGTACTGTCTGTCATCTCAGATTGTAAAATGGAAACCAAAACTCAGTATGTGGGAAGACTTTTAGTGCTCCTTGTTAACAAAAACAGTAAGACCAGAGGTTTTGATCTTACGAGTGTATGGGTAAACAGTAAGCTGTAAGTGTGCACTCTTGAAGTGGCTTTTCCCTGTTTCTATTGGAGACTTGCAAAGAATTATCAAAGAAGTATGACAAAAGGTCTCATAACATGCCGGTGTGTAGATACCCATTCTGAGCAGGTCAGGTTAAATCTGAACTTCTTCAATATAACGTTACAGTGCGGTTGTGCCATTTCCGCCTGTACAAAAGCCATCTAAATAAGGAGAAAAAGAAGTGATGTGCAGAATATAAGGACACAAAAGTTTGAGCTTGCATGTGTATTGTCAAAACTTAACTTTTGTTCTAGAAGTGGATTCAGTATAAAGTTTAACACACTAAAAATGAACTTCTGGCTTCCTTTAAATCTTATATAATGTGTGAATATTGTGATTCTTATACCTGGAAAGCCAGTGTTGGGTACTGGTTAGAGTATTGAACTGGGACTTGGCAAATCCAAGAGAGAGCTAAGAGGGACCTTGAGCCAAACACCCTCAGGCTGGCCTGGGTTGTTGCTATGGCAGTGTGAGAAGAATATAGGAGTGTGGCAAAGAGGAGAGTTATGCACACATCCTTGACCTCTTAAATGTAACTAATGAACTTCAAACTGAAATTTTGGGGGTGAGGTCCTCCTCATTTGGACCTTGGACATAACTTTCTTTCAAAATTTCACTCAGCAGCTGTCTCTACATGAGCATATGCTCTTTGGGGTGCTTTGGAGGGTGGGATGGTCCAGTCAAGTGCGCACACGTTGTGTGCTCAATTGGGCCAATCAGTGCCAATCCACCCCAGCTTGCCCCCTTTTGAAACCTTCTCAGGGTTCTACTAAATTGGCCAGTAAATTTTTATCCTTACCTATTTACATTTTGGGGAGAGGGGAAAAATAAAGCACAGCTGAAGGAGATGCTTCCAAGCTGATTGCTAGGAGTGCTTCCCTCATCAACTGAGAAGCGGCTGCTATAGCTGTCTTGGGGCAGGTTCATATTGCTCCCTGGGAGGAACAAAATATTATAGGGACAAGGAGATCATGCTAAATGGTGTTTTAAAAGATAACAATGAACTGTAATAAGAGCTGTCCTCAGTAGTCAGTCATTTTACCTGCTGGTGAGAGGATAAAAGGTAAGAGTTCTGCCTAGTCTCTCTGGATGGGAGTTTTGTACTTTGGGAGCAGACATGGAAAAAGAATATGTGTCTCTCCCCCCACCCCACCCCGGATCTTCTTTTGAGGGACTAATATCCTTTTTAAAAAGAACAAAATCTTAAATATCGCACACATTTTCCTTGGCAAGGAAATCACAGAAAGCGATTAAAGTTGTCTGCTACATAGAGCTGAAGAATCTTCACAACCTGGTGTGGTCTTGCAGGCCTCTATTGTGACACCTCTACTAGTGATCAGGAATCATAGTTATGTGCAGCAGGTGACTGGTGTGGGCTCATGTCACAGATAATGAAGTGTTGCACAGGCATGGAGGGACAGGGACAGTCAAGGCAGAGACAGTCTAAGATGTCCTCATGCCATGCAACTACTTTCCCATCTTGGTTTTCTGCTTCCATTGTTCTCTACCATGTTCATTCATTTTGTTCCCTGAAATGGGGGTATAAGGCAGTGTGGGGCAGGGGCAAGAAGAGTATGGAAGAGTAGGGAAGAAGAGTAGGGAAGTCTGAGTCAGGAACTCCCTCACAGAAATTTTTATTCCTGGTATAGAAAAAAAGAAGGAGGAGGAATACAACTTAGAATATTAGTGCCTGATCTGGAATGATCATTTTGTAACAGGAACCAGCTTTTCCCTTGTGATTCCCAAGGTCTTTGGCAACATTCAGCATAACATCCATCCTTTGGTACTTTTTTAAAACAGTGGCTGGTATGTATATTTTGTTAAATTTCTCTCTGCAAAACACCAGCATGTTCAGGTTGGAATTTATGATAGGGACCAAAAAAAATGTTCTCAAAAATCAAAACCTTCTCAAATTTGCTTTTGCCTGTCCCATGGTAGTACTCCTCTTAGAGATATACTTCTTAAACAGCTTTTTAAGAATGTGCTGCTTTTTTTATTGCTAATCCAATATAATATGCAATGACATCAAAAGTTTCTTCCTATTCACTCCTTGAATGTTCAGGCAGTAGCTTCCAATTATATGAGGGGGAAGAAAACCTTCTGTCTCCTGAGCTTATATACCAAGTTGTGATTAAATTAAAACTGAATATAGAGTAGGTTTATACTGTGGGGTAGCTTTTGTGCATGCAAAGCACTCCCGTGTTTTTTTTTAAAAAAGAGTTCTATCTGCATATGCATACAGTATCTCTAGGTACAGCTCAATTAGCCTAAATTAGATGACTCATTTATTGGCTTATAATGAGTCATGTACCATAGTGTGTACTAGTGGGTATTTACCAATACAGTGATCATATCACAAGCCTTGTCAGAGACTAGACGTCCAGGTGTTTTAATTCCAGCCAAGTTTTGACTGGCAAAGGAGCATGAACTGGGGAATGCACCAAACGGGTCATTGCTGCACTGGTGGGGAAAAAATAATGAATAATGTGCTGGAAAAGGAATCAACAACCCCCTGTGCCCCCCTCAACGCATAGACAAGCACACACTACTGAATAGGTAAAGATTAGCATTTACTCTGTGTAGCAATCAGTCCAGATTGTGGAAATAATGGTGTACCTGTCAATCAGATGTCTAAGTTGAAGCCAGGCATGCATCAACATCACAGCATTGTCATGGGGAACTTTTCAGAACATTATGTAAAAGACACAAAAACAATTGCCTAAAAGTCTGTCTTTCTCCTCCTTTCCAGTTTTAAGAGTCTCACCATGTAAAAATAATGCAAGCGCGGCGCCAAAATGGCCGCCGCGCCCTTTGCGGGCCCCCCCCCACAGGACAGAGAATCCGGGTAGTTAGGGGCGTGGCCAGCTCCCTTATAAAAGGGGTGGCCACGAGGCAGCCGCGCTGCCATTTTGCCTCAGCGACGGAGCGGAGAAGTTTTTTCCCCTGCGCCTCCGTCGCTCGTTGGTATTGCCGGGAAGCCTTTTGGGTCGATTTTGCTTAGCTAGCTTCCCTTTTTTGCTCGAGATGCCTTCCAAAAAGAAGGCTGCTGCGAATTCAGCCCGGGCTGTTAGGAGGCGCAACCCAGGTCGGAGGACCGTGGTGCCGCCTCCTCAACAGCCACCTTTGCCATCCCCGGCCGGGGCTAGTGGCTTGGGGTCTATCGCCCCTTGGCCCGTTCAGAGTGCGGGCGCGGAGGGCGCTCCGGCCCGCGGCCCGCGAGCGGTGGACACCGCTCCTCCTTCCGCCCAACCCGTTGGGCCGACTACTTTTGGGCCGCAGCCTCTCCCGGGGCCCTCTAGCCTTGGGGGGTGGCCCGGTGCCCCGCCTTGGCAGGTTTCCTCACCAGCCCTACCGGGCTTCGGCCCTGGCCAATGGCCATATATGGGCCATGGGGTGCAGGGAACTGTCCCCATGCAAGGGTCAGGTGGGCCGGCCGGCTCTTTACCCATGGTTAATGTAGACACCTTACTGGCCCGTATTGCGGCCTTAGAGGAGTCTTTGGCCCGGGCCAGTCAGGCAGGTGCCCCTTTCGGGGTACCTTTTGAGGCGCTATCGGCAGCAGGACAACGGCCGGCGGGGAGGGTCGAGCTGCTGCAGGCGGGTGGCGCGGCTCCGGCCACTGCCTCGCAGCTCCCCAGCCAGCAACCTGGCGCGGGTCAAGCCCCGGTGATGAGCTCTACATCGGTCGTGAGCTCCGACGCCCCCAGTGGGCCGGAACCCCCGTTGGGGGCGGCCCGCGGGGGTGCAGCATGTGAGTATATGGTGCAAACGAGTACATCCACACACATTCCCAATATAGGGGGGACCTTTCAGTGGCCTTGGCCTCGCGCGGGTGGTGCAGGGGCTACGCCGCTGGCGACCCACCCGGCGACAACTACTGCCACCATGCCCGCTGGGGTGGGCCTTGGTTCTTACACTGCTGGGAACGTACTTGGGGTGGCAGGGTTAACTCAGGCCCCTTTGGGTAGGCCAGCTATCCCCTTTTCGGCTTTGCCGACGGCAGGGTATTCCTTGCCATTGGGTGATCACTTGGCTCAGGCTACCAGAGAAAAGATATGGCGAGGGGAGTACGTGGATATCTTCTCACTCCTGAACAGGGAGCCCACTAAGGAAGAAAGGGAGGGTCAGGATGAGAAGGACAAGGAGCAGGCACGCCGCCGTAAGCCGCCGCGTACCTGGGCTAACTGGCTCCCCGCTTCTTTGATATACATGGCGGTGTATTTGAGGGCGCGGCCGGATCTAGCTATTCCCATGGTCCAATATTTGGACAACATATACAGGGCGATGGTAGATTTCCCGGGCCCCTCATGGCTAGCATATGATGAGGAATTCCGTATGAGGATTCCCCTGCACCCCGAGATGAGATGGGATGAGCCGTGCCAGAGACTGTGGCTCTTGTATATGACACCCACACGTCCTGCCCCGGGGGATAGATACCATTGTGGACATGCGGTCCAGCGAGCAGCTCCAGCGCAGGTTACCCGCCAAATGGCGGGGCAGGGGGTTCCAGCCCGCCTGCTGTGCTGGACTTTCTCGTCCAATGGTTCCTGCAGTCGGAAGAACTGCAGGTATAAGCACGAGTGTCCCACATGTTCTGGTCCCCATGCAGCCTCTGCTTGTCCCAAGCCTGGGGGGGTGCGAGGCAGAGGGAGGGGTGGACAGTGGGCTGGCAAGCCTGCCACGGATGGAACTAGTTCTCCGAAAGGCCCCCTCCCCAATTAAGGTGGACATGCTGGAGCGCTGGCTCGCATCGTACCCAAGGGGAGAGGACAGGGAGTATCTCATCCAAGGTTTTAAGCAGGGATTTCGTATCCCTTTTATGGGTGATAGATCCCCTCAGGATGCTCCCAACCTTTTATCCCTCAGAGGAAGGGAGGAGGTAGCCGAGGCCAGCATTAAAAAGGAGTTAGACGCGGGCAGGGTCGCCGGACCTTTTCCCGCACCCCCTTTTCCCAACCTTAAGGTTTCACCATTGGGTTTGGTTCCTAAAAAGTCCCTAGGTGAGTTTCGCCTTATTCATCATTTGTCCTACCCAGCCGGCCGATCGGTCAACGATGCGATACCTGATGACCTTTGTTCGGTCAGGTATACATCGTTCGACCATGCGCTGCGCATGGTGCGCTCGTGTGGCCCGGGTGCCTTGCTGGCCAAGTGCGACATTAAGTCAGCTTTTCGCCTCTTGCCGGTGCACCCGGGCGACTTTGAATTGCTGGGTTTTAAGTTTAGAGGGGAGTATTATTTTGATAAGGCCATGCCTTTTGGCTGCTCCATATCATGCTCGGCTTTCGAGCGTTTTAGTACCTTCCTAGAGTGGGCTTTCGTCCGCAGGTCAGGGTCCCGGTCTGTAGCCCATTACCTGGATGACTTTTTATTCGGGGGTGAACGGGGCTGGGACACGTGTGCACGTCTCCTCAATACATTTCAGACGCTAATGCAGGAACTGGGTGTCCCTTTAGCGCCCGAAAAGACCGAGGGCCCGTCGACCAAACTAGTATTCCTGGGGGTTGAGATTGATACAGTAGTACAGGCTTCTAGGTTACCGGGTGATAAGGTGTCCAGGATAGTGACCCTTATCTCGGAATTGCTGGCTAAGCGTAAGGCATCCCTGAGGGAACTGCAGGTGCTACATGGGCACCTCAATTTTGCCTGCAGGGTGGTCGCACCGGGCAGGGCTTTCGCCCGGCGCTTATGCGACGCCATGGCAGGGTTATCCAGGCCCCACCACAGAGTCAGGCTTACCCGGGGTATCAGGGCGGACATGTTTGTCTGGTTGCAATTCCTGAGGGAGTTTAATGGGGTCTCATTTTGGAGGTCTGACCTCCTGGCATCCCCCAATTTCCAGATCCAGTCTGATGCCTCAGGATCCCTGGGTTATGGGATGTACTTCAATGGGAAGTGGGCCTATGGTGGGTGGCCACCGGCATGGGCAGGCACAGGTCGCCTGCGGGATCTCACATACCTGGAATTTTTTCCCATTCTGGGGGCTTTGATGCTATGGGGCGAACAGTGGGCTAATTCGGTGGTGCATTTCTGGTGCGACAATGCTGCCGTTGTGCACATTGTCAATGCACAGACTTCTAAATCGCCCAGGGTCATGGATCTAGTGCGCCATTTTGTGCTGCGCTGCCTGCGCCTCAACGTCTTGTTCAGGGCCAGGCATGTCCCAGGGGTTAATAACGATATTGCTGACGCTTTGTCCCGCCTGCAGATCTCCCGGTTCCGCGCCTTGGCCCCGGATGCGGAGGAATTTCCCTCGCCACTCCCGGACGAGATGTGGACTATTGGCAAGGAGAGGTGAACCGGGCGATTGGCCTGTCACTAGCGCCACGCACGCGTAAGGCGTATCAACAAGCATTCAATTTGTATAGGGCTTTTGCTACTCGATTTCAATGGCCAGAGACCTGGCCCATCCCGGTGGACCATGTTCTGCGGTTCATGGTTCACCTGCATGCACAGGGCCTTGCACCTCGCACCATAGCATCCAAGCTCTCGGCGTTGGCTTTTATGGCCAAAGTAGGGGGTCATGTGGATACCACCTCTGACTTCCGTGTGAGACACGTTTTGGAGGGGTGGGTGCGCGAGCGCGGGCGTTGCCCGGATGACCGGCACCCTATTTCCCCAGGGGTTCTTACCCAGTTGGCCCGGGGCTGGCCAGGCCTCTGTTTTGATCATTATGAGGCAGCCCTTTTTCATGCAGCCACAACGGTGGCATTTTTTGGAGCGCTCCGCATCAGCGAACTCGTGATGCTGTCTAAGGCGGATGCAAGCGGTAGGGCACTGGAACTCGGAGATGTATATGTTGCCAAAGACTGGGCCCAGTTGAGGATTCGCTCCTCCAAAACAGATCAGCATGGCGTAGGCAGTGGAGTAAGACTGCTACGGTGTTCTTTGGCAGACATCTGTCCGGTTGGTGCCCTACAGGAATACCTGGCACTGCGTGGCTGGCACCACGGCCCGTTTTTCTGTCACCAAGATGGGTCTCCCCTTACTAAATTTCAGTTTTGGAAGGTGACAGCCAGAGCCCTCACCAGGGTGGGACTACCAGGTGCCCGTTATGGCACACATTCGTTCCGTATTGGCGCAGCCTCTACAGCAGCTGCTTTTGGGTACTCTGGGGCTGACATACGTAGCATGGGGAGGTGGGGCTCACAATGTTTTCAGTTTTATGTGCGCCCACTCCCGCCATGAGTACCAATCCAGTCACCTTACCTTCCTTTTTCTCAATTTTCTTACAGACCCTGGGTGTCGTATTACACCGGTGACAGTATGGCTGGTGGGCCACAGCTATGTGCTCAGGGCAGCGCGTTACGCTGCGGCGACAGAGTGGGGACCCCGACTGGGACTGGGTGACCACGCCAGTCTCTCATGGCACGGTAAGCCTGGGATGTTATGGCGGGAGCTGCGGCCTTTCCTTTTTTCTGGCCTGGGGGCTGACCCGCCTGACATTCTAATCATCCACTTGGGGGGCAATGATTTGGGCCAGGTCACCGGCTTATCGCTCAAGCATGCGATTTGCGAGGACCTCGCCTACTTGCATTATGTCTGGCCTGCCACAGCCCTGGTTTGGTCGGACATTGTTCCGCGCCACTCTTACAGAGGGGGCGTTAACCTCCTGGCCCTTGACCGAGCTAGGCGCGCGGTCAATAAGGCAGTGGCGCGGTTTCTCACCACCAGGGCTTGGGGACGGGTTAGTCATCACCCCGATATTAGTCTACAAAATTGTGACTTGTATGCAGGGGATGGGGTCCATCTGTCGCGAGGAGGTATGGACCTCCTGTTGGGTGACTGGCGAGCAGGCCTGTTGACCGAGCTGACGGTCTGGGGGGGGGCGTCAGGTCTTCTGTGAAGCCCCTCCGTGTGGCGGGTAGCACTGGTAAGGTAAACAGTATGACCCACAAGTATCCGGCAGGTTCGCAATTGACTGGACAACACTAGACAGGAATAAAGTAGTTAAACGTTGTCCGGTCAACGACGAATCAGGCGATGGGGTGATGATGATTGCTAACCAGCATGCATCACCCCTGTGATTTCACGGATACGCGTCAGAGGGTGGGGTCATGAGTTAGTTATTGACTACGGTCAACAATTTGTTTGTTGTTAACAAACAAATTGATACAATTTGATACATTGTAACCAATTGCCGTTGGCAATTTTGGGGTGGTACCTTACCAGTGTTACTTCGGCCTGCTTGCCTTAGGAATTATGATTGGTCGTTTTACCAATACAAATTTATAATTCGGACTAGGGCATTGAATCAATAAATGTGGCCCTTTGCTGTTATCCACTTTCAATGTTGTCTGTGTCCGTTATTGGGGGGGTGCGCCTGCAATGCAAGCGCGGCGCCAAAATGGCCGCCGCGCCCTTTGCGGGCCCCCCCCACAGGACAGAGAATCCGGGTAGTTAGGGGCGTGGCCAGCTCCCTTATAAAAGGGGTGGCCACGAGGCAGCCGCGCTGCCATTTTGCCTCAGCGACGGAGCGGAGAAGTTTTTTCCCCTCCACCCCCTCCCTAGTTAACAGTGTGATATTATGGTCGCTTCGGGGCCGGGTGGGAATTTTTGGTCGGGACCCATATTGGCTTCGGGTCCTGGCTTTTTTGCCCATCCCACACTGTTGCTATGGTTTGATATAGGGGTCTTTCTTCGTTCCTACTGTTGACTTTGGTCACATGGGCGGGTAGCACTGGTAAGGTAAACAGTATGACCCACAAGTATCCGGCAGGTTCGCAATTGACTGGACAACACTAGACAGGAATAAAGTAGTTAAACGTTGTCCGGTCAACGACGAATCAGGCGATGGGGTGATGATGATTGCTAACCAGCATGCATCACCCCTGTGATTTCACGGATACGCGTCAGAGGGTGGGGTCATGAGTTAGTTATTGACTACGGTCAACAATTTGTTTGTTGTTAACAAACAAATTGATACAATTTGATACATTGTAACCAATTGCCGTTGGCAATTTTGGGGTGGTACCTTACCAGTGTTACTTCGGCCTGCTTGCCTTAGGAATTATGATTGGTCGTTTTACCAATACAAATTTATAATTCGGACTAGGGCATTGAATCAATAAATGTGGCCCTTTGCTGTTATCCACTTTCAATGTTGTCTGTGTCCGTTATTGGGGGGGTGCGCCTGCAAATGCACCATATAAACATAGTGAGAAGGAGGGAGGAAAGGAGAGATTATTTCTGCAAGGGATGGAAGCAGAGTTGAAGATAATATAGTGAATTGGGGACATCTATAATCCGAATTGACCAGCAGATTGTCACTTGGTACCCAAGTAGAGGACCATCAGTGTCAATGGCATGAGATGCATGTCTACCAAAGGCAAATATCATCATTCCATTGCTCTTCTTGTTGTCCCCTTATTGTTAAAATAGCAAAATAGCATTTATCATTTTGTTTTTAAATAGCATACACAAACTTGCTGTTGTAGATGTCTCTTAATACAAGACTGTCTAAGAAACTCATTTAGTTTTAGTGATACTCTTAAGAACTGCATTCTGGTGGTGGGTAGTGAATGACTTGGATTGAAATAATGTACCAACATTATCTAAATTCTAAAAGCACTTACTGTTGGAAATTTCCAAATAAGTAGCCACGTTAATCTGTCTCAGAATGTTGGCCAAACCAAACCCAAACAAAATATTGCAATACTGTACTTTAAAGACTATGAGTTTTGGACTTTAAAATATTGCCATTTTTGATTAGGTTTGGTTTAAAGACTAAAACTGATAGTCTTTAAACTGTTACAATATTTTGCTCTTTCCCCTCTTTCTTTTGCTATTCATTAAGCCTTAGGAGAGGTATTTTCAGTCTTTTGGAATGGGAGTAAAATGTACAGAATCTAGGAGACCACTGACTGATTGTGTGATGAAGAAGGGAAGGCATGCTTCATTCCTACTCAATAGCTAGAGGAAAGCAAGGTAAAATGCAAATAAAACAAAAGGAAAATTAAATAAATGCCCACACAGTCAGTCCCCTTACTATGTGGCTTAGTCACTCAAAGATTACCTCATGCTGCTGCATGCTAATTGGTCAGTGTTGCTCTAAGACATATCACAGGCTGAAAGAAAGCTTAGCTGGTGTATCCATCAAGATACACCAGCAAAGCAGAATTTCCTACCTCTTTATCCCTCTTTCATGTTTCTATGCAGCAAGTCCAATGCTATCCCCAGGAAAAGATCCTTCACAAGACTAGAGTAAGTTTCAGAGTACGTGTGTCATATAATCAGTTAGTCATAAGTACAGTAAAAACCCTACTTACGGAAAAAATCTGTTCCATAGGCTTTTTCTTAAGTCAAATTTTTATGTAAGTCGAAGCAAACCCATAGGACATTTTTTTAATGTAACTTGAAACAAACCCATAGGGAAAATGAATTTTTATGTAAATCGAAGCATAGGAAAATCCATAGGAAAAAGAATCTTTATATAACTCGAAGCAAACCCATAGGAAATTGTGTAAATCGGGACATGGTTTTAGCACAAAATCATTTTGTAAGTCAAATTTTATGTAACTCGGGGCATTTGTAAGTTGGGGTTTTACTGTATATTTATTGATTTGAGAATGTTATGTGCATGAGTTTCCATCCATCTGTATTGTATTTTGCACTCTGATCAAGGAAGACCAACTGGGAATGGACCATGATCTGAGCAAGATTATGAGTGGCCCTTTCTATAATTTGGAAAGGTCATCCTTCAACCCCGTCAAAAGCTGCCTCTGAACAATAATATAAGATAATATTTCCTTCCTCCTTGTGCTGCACATTACTGCTAGAATTAAAGCATCTTTTAAAATATTTTATTTTTATTAGGTAATAGTTTGGAATTGTTTTAAGAGGACATGTTTCTACCTATTTCAAGAAAATGTCATTTTTTCTGCAGTTAGGCAGCTGGGTTTGATTCTGATACTATGATCTGTCTAACAAATACAGTCATTTTTTTGTTTCACACAGAACGGTGTAAAAAGAGTGAGCACAACACTGCACTGAATCCTGTCTATT
This sequence comes from Bradypodion pumilum, assembly GCA_035047305.1. NCBI lineage: Eukaryota > Metazoa > Chordata > Lepidosauria > Squamata > Chamaeleonidae > Bradypodion > Bradypodion pumilum. The sequence goes on from JAWDJD010000001.1 coordinate 318,743,113, forward strand.
ATACACAAATCTTGTAACAAATATGGATCACAAGAAAACTTCAGGTCCAATATGGTTTGCTATTTCCCTTAAACTCAAATGCAATATCTGTAAAAGCTATTATAGGACAAATACATGAAACCACAGACTACCCGTATTTCATTGATGTGTACAACTCAAAAGAAGGCATATTTTTAGAATGTGAATGAGCAGGTGATTGGAAGTGGAAGTTATAATTAATTTTTTATCTAGCAATGATCAAATATTTATTTAATAAAAATGCAGTCATCTGCAATTAAATATTTTGCTTTAGTCTCTCTCTATATTTGGAATCTGCTGATACTTACTGGAAGCTGTTTGGGATTGGAAAAGTCAGCACTATTGTATTGTGATCAATAATTAAATTTAGTGCTGACATGCATCTAGTTTATGCAGCAATCTCTGACAATCCCATCTTGCAAAATTAATCCTTTCCAATTTATTTAATAGAAGACTTGAACAATAAAATAATTTCAATGAGTACCAGCACAGGATTATTTTAGTCAATATTATTTTATTATAAATTGGGTGCATATTCTCATTAGTAAATTAGCTGTCAAATCTGAAAACAGCTTTTTTTTTCCTTTTAAAGGTAATTATTAGTACTGAAGACAAGAAGGCACTTAACCCTGCTGTGCAGTTGTCCTCACCACAGATTTTTTTTTTATCTGAAGATACATCTAGCCCATCAAAACACCAGAGGAAAAATAATTAGCAATATAAAAGATATAGAGGGTTAACTATTTCAAAGCTATGCTCACCAACATGAAGGTGAGGCATCTGCTTAATAATCAGGCTTGTTATCGTGATACGTTATGCATTCAGTGCTTCTTTACTCAGCTATAACTTAATATTTAAACTTTAATACTCATGTTCACAACTTTCAGAAGAAAGGTGATTCATTCATGTTCAATGTGTAAATATATTTTTTTCAGATCTTAATGGAAATGGTTTGTTTCTACTTAGGAAGCATCTTTTTTTAAACAAAAATCTAATATTTTTCCTCCACTAATCATGTATACTCTCTTTGGATAAATGTCCCAAACTAGACCCAGTTTGCTGTATTTGTGCAATTCTGTGGTACTTGACCGGCAAAGCAAGGAGCTGCTGCTCACTCCCAGGATGGTGATATAGTCACAGATCCTTTATATCTTATTCAAAGAGCCAAAGAGCCAGTGCTATCTGCATCTGCAGATAGCGTCTTAGGGTCAATGGGTTGGAAAGATAGGGTAGTTAGTGACAGTAGACTGAATTGTGGTAACCAAAGGGGAAGGCAAGTGACAGCTGAATCACCAATAAAGCCCAAGAACATGTTGGAATTTTGGATGTCAATCGTACCTCCAGTGCCCCAACCCACCCACCCCTGAGGGGGTCTACTTTTTTCCTGGCAATCTGATACACACCATAGTGAGTGCCTGTGGATGCTGAGACTGGTGTATATGGGAGCTTTGAAGCCTCTTTGCAGCTGATGAGCCCTTTCAACATATCAGATATCACAATGAAACACTTCCCCTGCTTCTCTGCAGGAGAAGGGGAAAGTGTGAATATTTTCCCCCTTCCTAGTTGATCTTCATATAGGGCTGTGGTGGCTTATTGGTTAAGACATTAAACTTGATGACTAGAAGGTCAGCAGGTCAAGTTCTGAGTGCTGAATGACAGGGTAAGTGCCTGCTTCCGTCTCAGCTACTAGCAGTTTGAAATCAAGAAATTGCAAGTAGATAAATTGGGACCACTTCGGTGGGAAAGGTAACTTCATTGCATACTCTCCAGTGTCTAGTCATGTCTGCTGCATGCCCACAGAAATGTCTGCAGATGCAGATAGCACTGGCTCTTTGGCTGTAAATGAAGATTAGCACCGGCCCCTAGAGTCAGACAGGACTGGCTTTTGAGCAAGGGAGACCTTTGTTGTTGTTGTTGTTGTTGTTCAGTCGCACAGTCGATTCCTACCCTTTGCGACCCCATACCTTTATCTTAGTCGATCATCATAGTGCTTGATTGGTTAGGAATGGATTCCCCCCACCCCCCCAGGCCATTGGATAGCACTTCCACCTGCTCTGCCAGTCTGTTTGCAGAGCTTAAAGGCAAAGAAACAGATCTTTTAGATAGCCTCTTTTGTAATTTGCTGATACACATGACTTTGTAATAAATGCTTTAAAAACGGTATCCTGTTTACTGAATAGGGAGAGGATTGGAAGATCCAGAAGTATTCTGCATCACTCTGCATGAGAGTAATCATGCAATTGGGGAGTCCTCTTGATTCTGTTTCTGTTTACATGATTTCCCTTCCAATGCATTTAGTCAACATGATACTAGTTGACTAAATTTCTGCACCTATCCTTAATTACTTGCAGAATGTATGATGAAAATATTTTACAACACTATCAAGAGCTATGCACACTGTTAAATGCTGCATTTATTTATTTATTTACCTACCACACTTTTAGCCAAAAGGCCACAAAGTGAACAAAGTTTAAAAACTCCACCCCAATTGCTGCTAGCATCACTCTGGGCGGCTTACAGCAATTAATATATATATATATATATATATATATATATATATATATATATATATACAGAAAAATCCAAGTAAAATAAAAATAAATGATAACCATTAATAAACCTTAATAAAAACATTAATAAAATACCTACCTAGATGGTATTAATACATTTCGAGTATTGTAGTAATTAATAACCTCTTTTTACTATTTGCAGTCAAAAAATAACATGTTAACAGTAGTAATAATTGGTGTTTGCAACAAATTTATTTGCCCTAATTCAAGAAGAAGAATGTACATCTGGACCTTACCTCTTATTTGCTTAAATGTGCATCTGTTAGGTAAATGCATCTTTGGCCACCTTTGATGGAGGTGCTGTCGTGGGTGGCCAATTGGTCCTCAACTCTTTCCATCTTTCTCTAGTGGGTAATTACCATTTATAGCAATGACAGAGTGCTTAGGAGGAGAAATTCAGGGTCTTTGTTCTCATTCATAAACCCATGCTGCTTAGAAGTCTTTAGTTGGACAGCCTACTATGTAGGACAGGGACCATTGTATTTCAATGTATTTATTTAGATGAGTTTGTTACCAAATGCAGTGCTTAACATAGCCTTCCCCAGACCACTGTTATCCACATGGTTGGGCTTCAGCTGCCATCAGCCCGGCATTGACCATGCTGGCTTGAGTGGATGGAAGTTGTGGTCCAAAACATCAGGATGAGACAGGCTGGTTCTAAAGCAATGCTAATATAAGTGTTTCCAGTATTAAAGATATCACAGGAAGTATTTTGATGGCACTGTGCCATCAGTAATCAGTGGCCTATGAAAACCCGATGTCATCTTTGCTTACAGATGGGAATGCATAGTAAAGCATTTAGCATGTCACTCAGAAAATAATATTTACCGTGGGGTTTTTTTAATGGTGAAAACCCGACATATTTATAATTCAAAGTGACAGGACCAAGAGACATGCTTCAACATGGAAATTAAGCTAGTTAAATCATGCATGATTGAATAAAAAATTGAAAAACCACCTTAGGTTTACAGTTTAATCAGCCCTCCTACTCATCTGTAGAAACATGCTGGAAGTTAAATAGGTACTTATAAATGGTGCGTTAGCTTGCATTCAGCCAGATGATTTAAAAGCAAAATAATACTTACATATTTTATTTGCTTCTAGTTGGTCTGCATAAACTGGAGATGAGGAATACAGAACTAATAATCAAAACAGTAATTAAATTTTTGCAGATGTGCATGTGCACACACGTACACACACAAATCTGTTCACAGCTACAAGAGACAAATGCAGTTAAAATACTTCAGAAATATATTTAAAATATATTAATTCACAGGCACATAGTAAATTAAGATAAAACATTTAATCATGCATTTCTTTCTACATCAAAGATGGATGTAAAAATATATATTTTGAGTGACATCTGGTAATCAGGATGGTGGGGTTGTAGATGAAGTTGCAAAGTGAGGATGCCAGGAACAAGCTATATTGGCTAGGACTGGTGGGATATGAGAAGTGAGGAGCACATGGAGTTTTGAGCACAATTTAGTCATCCATTACTTTCTACCATAGAAGTGATTGGTGTTCATTTCCTCCAACAAAAAATATATATTCCTTCCTTCCTCTGTGACTTTTCAGCCATGGATCTGAGACCATGTTACAACATAACTATGAAGATACAACCAATAATTAAGGAAGCCAGAATTTTCTTTTGACACTTGGAAGTGAAAATCCTGGCTCCCCTAATTATTAAATTGGAGAGAATGTTTTGGAATCTCATACCATACAAGGCATAAGTAGAAAGAGGAGAAGGACAAAGACCACAAGGCCGACCCAGAGAAAGGTGGAGAGATAACATCAAATCCATATTACAAGATCACCAAATAATGCCAGTGGTGGCCACTAGTAGTGCCAGAGCAAGAACCTTGTACCTCCCTCGATACCTGATGGGGTAAACGAGGAAGTTAAGAAGAAGACTGAAAAGAAAGACAATGCTATGCAATGATCTTTGGGAAGGGGGTGCCATAAATAGAGTCCTTATGTCACCCATCTGTAGGAGGGGGGGCACAAGGCATCTACTTATGGAGTGGTTATGGAGTGTCCATGCTGGCTGGAGGTTTCTAAAAGTTGATGTCTAAAAATGTTAATGTTTCCCACTTCTAGATGCACAGTTGAGAGAATGAAACGGAATGGAATTATAGACATAGTTTAGGTAAGCTGAGCTGAACCCCTTGGTTGAAGGAACCATGTGATCTATTGTGGTATCCCAGCCATGACAAGGAAAGGATGGTCAGTCTTTCTCCCATTCCAAAGAAGACCTCTACCAGATCAGAATTCTCAGCTAGCAGCTGTGATTTTGTCCCACTTGTAATAGCATTGTAGCTGATTGCTTTCATTGCACTTCTAAAGTGAGGCCAATGTTTTCATCCCAGGAAATATATGAAATATATAATTTTTGCTTTTTGTTGCTATTTATAACTTATTTAGTTCATTTATTATGTATGTCTAATTTTATATTGTAAAGATTTTTTAGTAAGCCACCCAGAGTGGGAAAATATCCCAGATGGGCAGGATATTGAATAAATGAATGAATGAATGAACAAATAAAACCTCCCTGTATTAATGGATATTTATGTCTTGATACATGTAGGGCTTGTTCCAGACTGAAGAAATGCAAAACAAAGCAGTATAAGCCTGTTTGAGAGACATAGGTGCATGTTATGATCTTGGATTAGTTTAAGGCACTCCATATGGTATTCCCTATGCATAAATTCTCTCTGAAGCAACATAAACCCTATTCAATCATGGTTAAAGCATATGGAGAGCACGTAGAAAGCATGTCATGGATTGGCCACATGGACAAAACCATTTATTCTTCTTCAGACTGTCAGTTTTTTTATTGAAAGCAGTGACAGAGAGGTTGGGATTAGCATACTTCCTACATTGTATGTATTTTCTACATGCTTTAATAATAATCAAATAGGTCTATAAACTCCACTCTGGGACACAAAAATGAATTTTATGAAGGGTGATCACTTCCTCATCACCAAAATATACATGCTTTAGTTTTATACCTGTAGGTACACTCTTAGAAACCATTCTTGGACGTTAAAAGGAAACAGTACATCTCACCATAATGAGGGATGCTCTTGACTAGATGACCCCTAAATTTCCTCAGCCTGTTGTCAAGCCATTTCACTATGTCTGTGATGGTGAACCTTGGCACTCCAGCTGTTCTTGGACTTCAATTCCCAGAAGCCCAAGTCCCCGTGAATCCACACAAATGGGTTTACTTGGACTTCTGGGAATTGAAGTCCCAGAACAGCTGGAGTGCCAAGGTTTGCCATCATTGCACTATGTGATGCAAAGAATCCATACTTAGATAGAGCGCTTCCTCAAGTGGTGAAATATGTATATGTATAAATGTAAAGTCACATTGGACAAAATTGCCGCTGAACTGTAAACAACATTTATCTCTGTCTGTCTAAATGTGGAGTCACACATACCAGTGGTGCTAGGAAAGTGGTATAACTGCAGGAAAGGCACATTTCTCTGAACATATATTTGGCTCTAGCTTCCATGCCTCCTGCTGTCCCTTCTTATTGTGGTTCTTTATCTTTAAACTCAATTTAGACTGGATACTCTTTTAAATACAGAATGACTTCAGACAGGCACTGTCATCCGGCTGGCCTTCTGATAGAAGGCCTTCTGATAGAAGGCCTTCTGTAAAGTGGGACATCTGACATCTCTAACACTCCTGCATTTAGTCTGAACTTTATGGGAATTTCCCAAGATGCTAAATCTTATCCCTCAAATAGGTTCAGTACAGTACCATGGATAGTTCCTTTAGAGTTCAGACAAAACTTCTGAATGGCTTTAGTAACCCTGAAAAATTGGGATCATGAGCCTTCACTTCTCCAAATAAGTGTACGTCACTCAAACCATGAAGTTGCCATTTTTTTAAAAAATATATTTTTTATCTAGGACAGTGGTGGCTATCCTTAGCACTCCAACTGTTCTCAGACTTCAATTCCTAAAAGCCTTGATCATCAAGTGTGTTGACTTGGGCTCCTGGTAATTGAAGTCCAGAAACAGATGGAGTGTCAAGGCTAGTCACCACTGATCTAGGAGGTCCAATAGGAGATCATTGGGAAGAGGTTAATGACGAGATACAGCAGCTCTGCTTCCAGTAGTTGAATGTGTGCTTTTTCATGTGGTACTTTACTGTTCCCAAACAAGCAAGCATCAAATAGCATTAGAGTGTTCTTTGTTCCTATCTATAATGTCTTAGAAGTAATGGAGGACAGACCTGGGCTGGCTACTGTTTGGGGGCATGGGCAGAAGTCATTGGGGGGCACCTATGGGGGGAATTGGGGGGATCCAGGCCCCTGGGGCCAATAGCCTCCTCCTCCTGAGGCTGGCAGTAATGGGGCGGGGCCGTTCATGATCTCTCTCCACCCCACCAAGTTCCTGAGTTTTCCCCTACTCCCTCCCCACTTCGTAGCGCCTTTGGCTGGGTGTTTCTCCTGCTTTGGAGGCAGTGGGAGGTGAAGGCAGGTTGGGCAGCTGAGTGCAGTGCCTAGTTCAGCTCCACATCTCTGGCAAGGGGAGGAGGCAACAACCATGGAGCACCCAGAGCAAAGGTGGATCTGCTGAGCCAGAGGAGGAGGTGGTGGGGTGGGCGATCAGGGTGGCAGTGTTGCCTTCTCCCTGGCCCCAATGACTTGGGTCTCTTGCTCAATAGGCAGGGCAACAAAAGCGCAGAAACAAAACCAACCCTGTCTGCCTCTGCCTCAGCAGTTTCTGGCATACCCACTGCCTTGCAATTGGGCAGTGTCCCTTTCAAACTCAGCTCTTCCGCCTGCCCCCTTGCCCCAAAACACCACTCGACTGGTGCACTAAGGCACTAATTGACTATTGGCATGTCCTTGTGTAGCCGGTGACATAAGCTGTTACCAGGTAGCTTATGCCTTAGTGCACTCGGAAGAGCAAGTTTGAAAGGTGCCACTTGCCTTCATTTTTTTAAAAAATCACCTGCCTGCCTCTTGGGGGCGCTAGTTATTGGGGTGCACCAAGACTTATTCTGGTGTCCCAAATAACCACCATGGGCCTGATGGAGGACAGCAATAACTGCAACCTGTTTTAAAGGATAACAAGTCTCCCTGCTTTCTTAGAAAACACCACAAGGTTGTATACTTTGCTTGGCAACCTAATGTTTGAACAGTGTAAGTTTCCAGGACATGCTCTGTATGTTCATTCATGAACTCATCGGTAGCCTGACCAATTCTTATTTGCATGGCTGCTGTATGTAGACTTTTGTGAAATATACAAAGAGGCAGTATTTATTATTTACAATTTGGCATGCATGGCAAAGTGCATTAAAATATTGCAAAAAGCATTTACAAATAGATTATCGGTGAGAAAGAGAAATGTGTCTTAACTGGAATCTGTTGCTTTACCTTGCAACCCTCCCAACCCCCCAAAAACCCCACTGTAATTCCTCATTTCTAAATAGATTTCCCTTTTTGTTTTGATTTGGGAAGGCCCAGGCATTTCCCCACTCTTCTCCATGAGACTAATGTTAGAAACTTATCAGTAGCAAGCTTTAATGTAGTCAGACAATCAAGCTTTAAATACGTGAACATGCTTCTCTAAAGGTGGGCTTTTAGATTATAACTGTGAAAGCAATTTATTCAAGCTAAACACGCTTCCCACACATTGTTAACAGTAGTCTGCACACCAACCCATTTAACAGCCTTTTAATTCAGGAGCTATTCAGTTTTAATAGAGCCATTTCTTCATCATTTTACATTTAGTGACAAATGGTACCAGGACATGTGATAAATTAAACCAAAAGGAACCATGTAGAGTCATGTTAACGGCTTTAACTTAAAAGAACCCCCCTGTGACTAGCTCAGGAACAATGGCCAAAAGCCTCATGGCTTGGCACCTAAGAAAAAGACACAAAACAAACAAAAAGTGAAGCTTGCTTTTGGAACTGAAAATTGTACGTCAGTATCCATTGTAGTATCAAAGAAGTAATTTTTACAGTTACCATTCAAAAGCCTCAAAGAGTAAATTTTGCTATTATAATTACTCATTGTAAGAAGCAGCCCTTATTTCTAGATATCCTAAAATTAATCAGAAGATACACTTTTTAGGTGGTTCACTAACAAAACCCTCTGAATGCCAGGAGCAGTATTCAATCAATCAATCAATCAATCAATCAATCAATCAATCAATCAATCAATCAATCAATTTAATTTGTACCCCTAGAAATCTGGAAATGACCCTATGGATTATCAAGTCCACCCCATGTCAAAGAAGCACAGTGGAGAATCGAACTGCCAACTTAAACCACTGAGCTATCCAGCAGTTCTTATTATGATTTAAGTCAGGTATTGGTTTCACTGCAGGTCTGGAGGTAAAAAAGGACACGCAAGTAGTTCTACACCTGTGTTTCTTAAGGAGCAGTCTATGCTAAACTAATTGGCAAATACACTTCCAAAATAAGGTGGCTTTTGGCAGCAGTTTGGGGCATTTCCGTCTAGCCATCAACCAAAATAAGTCCTCCAGGTAGTGTACTACATATGTAGCATTTAAACTACCTTTTTGTTTTATCTCAATCAAAATATAATATCAAAATCTCCAAAAGAAAGAACGTTCTTTCTCAAGGATGTATATTTCAAGAAGAGGAAGAGGAAGCCACCTGCCTTCTCAAGCCATGGCAGAGAAACCATGAAGGAAACTGAACAAAAACAACCCTTCTTCAAAGCTTAAAAACAAAATGTACAAAGCAAATGGGATGACACACACATTCTCTCCCTCCAAAACAGCAATGTCCCCAGAGAGCAACATTTCCTGCAGTAGCTAATCTGAAACAATATTGTTGTCCAGTCAGCTGCTAGAAGTGACGACAACTCCCTATCTGCTAGCACGGAATATATGGAATCAATAGTATATGTTGATGGCAAAAGGGGGGGGGGGGTAGTTTCCATTGTTTTAAAGGTGCTTTGCAGGCGCACCCCCCCAATAACGGACACAGACAACATTGAAAGTGGATAACAGCAAAGGGCCACATTTATTGATTCAATGCCCTAGTCCGAATTATAAATTTGTATTGGTAAAACGACCAATCATAATTCCTAAGGCAAGCAGGCCGAAGTAACACTGGTAAGGTACCACCCCAAAATTGCCAACGGCAATTGGTTACAATGTATCAAATTGTATCAATTTGTTTGTTAACAACAAACAAATTGTTGACCGTAGTCAATAACTAACTCATGACCCCACCCTCTGACGCGTATCCGTGAAATCACAGGGGTGATGCATGCTGGTTAGCAATCATCATCACCCCATCGCCTGATTCGTCGTTGACCGGACAACGTTTAACTACTTTATTCCTGTCTAGTGTTGTCCAGTCAATTGCGAACCTGCCGGATACTTGTGGGTCATACTGTTTACCTTACCAGTGCTACCCGCCCATGTGACCAAAGTCAACAGTAGGAACGAAGAAAGACCCCTATATCAAACCATAGCAACAGTGTGGGATGGGCAAAAAAGCCAGGACCCGAAGCCAATGTGGGTCCCAACCAAAAATTCCCACCCGGCCCCGAAGCGACCATAATCACACTGTTAACTAGGGAGGGGGTGGAGGGGAAAAACTTCTCCGCTCCGTCGCTGAGGCAAAATGGCAGCGCGGCTGCCTCGTGGCCACCCCTTTTATAAGGGAGCTGGCCACGCCCCTAACTACCCGGATTCTCTGTCCTGTGGGGGGGGGGCCCGCAAAGGGCGCGGCGGCCATTTTGGCGCCGCGCTTGCATTGCAGGCGCACCCCCCCAATAACGGACACAGACAACATTGAAAGTGGATAACAGCAAAGGGCCACATTTATTGATTCAATGCCCTAGTCCGAATTATAAATTTGTATTGGTAAAACGACCAATCATAATTCCTAAGGCAAGCAGGCCGAAGTAACACTGGTAAGGTACCACCCCAAAATTGCCAACGGCAATTGGTTACAATGTATCAAATTGTATCAATTTGTTTGTTAACAACAAACAAATTGTTGACCGTAGTCAATAACTAACTCATGACCCCACCCTCTGACGCGTATCCGTGAAATCACAGGGGTGATGCATGCTGGTTAGCAATCATCATCACCCCATCGCCTGATTCGTCGTTGACCGGACAACGTTTAACTACTTTATTCCTGTCTAGTGTTGTCCAGTCAATTGCGAACCTGCCGGATACTTGTGGGTCATACTGTTTACCTTACCAGTGCTACCCGCCACACGGAGGGGCTTCACAGAAGACCTGACGCCCCCCCCAGACCGTCAGCTCGGTCAACAGGCCTGCTCGCCAGTCACCCAACAGGAGGTCCATACCTCCTCGCGACAGATGGACCCCATCCCCTGCATACAAGTCACAATTTTGTAGACTAATATCGGGGTGATGACTAACCCGTCCCCAAGCCCTGGTGGTGAGAAACCGCGCCACTGCCTTATTGACCGCGCGCCTAGCTCGGTCAAGGGCCAGGAGGTTAACGCCCCCTCTGTAAGAGTGGCGCGGAACAATGTCCGACCAAACCAGGGCCGTGGCAGGCCAGACATAATGCAAGTAGGCGAGGTCCTCGCAAATCGCATGCTTGAGCGATAAGCCGGTGACCTGGCCCAAATCATTGCCCCCCAAGTGGATGATTATAATGTCAGGCGGGTCAGCCCCCAGGCCAGAAAAAAGGAAAGGCCGCAGCTCCCGCCATAACATCCCAGGCTTACCGTGCCATGAGAGACTGGCATGGTCACCCAGTCCCAGTCGGGGTCCCCACTCTGTCGCCGCAGCGTAACGCGCTGCCCTGAGCACATAGCTGTGGCCCACCAGCCATACTGTCACCGGTGTAATACGACACCCAGGGTCTGTAAGAAAATTGAGAAAAAGGAAGGTAAGGTGACTGGATTGGTACTCATGGCGGGAGTGGGCGCACATAAAACTGAAAACATTGTGAGCCCCACCTCCCCATGCTGCGTATGTCAGCCCCAGAGTACCCAAAAGCAGCTGCTGTAGAGGCTGCGCCAATACGGAACGAATGTGTGCCATAACGGGCACCTGGTAGTCCCACCCTGGTGAGGGCTCTGGCTGTCACCTTCCAAAACTGAAATTTAGTAAGGGGAGACCCATCTTGGTGACAGAAAAACGGGCCGTGGTGCCAGCCACGCAGTGCCAGGTATTCCTGTAGGGCACCAACCGGACAGATGTCTGCCAAAGAACACCGTAGCAGTCTTACTCCACTGCCTACGCCATGCTGATCTGTTTTGGAGGAGCGAATCCTCAACTGGGCCCAGTCTTTGGCAACATATACATCTCCGAGTTCCAGTGCCCTACCACTTGCATCCGCCTTAGACAGCATCACGAGTTCGCTGATGCGGAGCGCTCCAAAAAATGCCACCGTTGTGGCTGCATGAAAAAGGGCTGCCTCATAATGATCAAAACAGAGGCCTGGCCAGCCCCGGGCCAACTGGGTAAGAACCCCTGGGGAAATAGGGTGCCGGTCATCCGGGCAACGCCCGCGCTCGCGCACCCACCCCTCCAAAACGTGTCTCACACGGAAGTCAGAGGTGGTATCCACATGACCCCCTACTTTGGCCATAAAAGCCAACGCCGAGAGCTTGGATGCTATGGTGCGAGGTGCAAGGCCCTGTGCATGCAGGTGAACCATGAACCGCAGAACATGGTCCACCGGGATGGGCCAGGTCTCTGGCCATTGAAATCGAGTAGCAAAAGCCCTATACAAATTGAATGCTTGTTGATACGCCTTACGCGTGCGTGGCGCTAGTGACAGGCCAATCGCCCGGTTCACCTCTCCTTGCCAATAGTCCACATCTCGTCCGGGAGTGGCGAGGGAAATTCCTCCGCATCCGGGGCCAAGGCGCGGAACCGGGAGATCTGCAGGCGGGACAAAGCGTCAGCAATATCGTTATTAACCCCTGGGACATGCCTGGCCCTGAACAAGACGTTGAGGCGCAGGCAGCGCAGCACAAAATGGCGCACTAGATCCATGACCCTGGGCGATTTAGAAGTCTGTGCATTGACAATGTGCACCACGGCAGCATTGTCGCACCAGAAATGCACCACCGAATTAGCCCACTGTTCGCCCCATAGCATCAAAGCCCCCAGAATGGGAAAAAATTCCAGGTATGTGAGATCCCGCAGGCGACCTGTGCCTGCCCATGCCGGTGGCCACCCACCATAGGCCCACTTCCCATTGAAGTACATCCCATAACCCAGGGATCCTGAGGCATCAGACTGGATCTGGAAATTGGGGGATGCCAGGAGGTCAGACCTCCAAAATGAGACCCCATTAAACTCCCTCAGGAATTGCAACCAGACAAACATGTCTGCCCTGATACCCCGGGTAAGCCTGACTCTGTGGTGGGGCCCGGATAACCCTGCCATGGCGTCGCATAAGCGCCGGGCGAAAGCCCTGCCCGGTGCGACCACCCTGCAGGCAAAATTGAGATGCCCATGTAGCACCTGCAGTTCCCTCAGGGATGCCTTACGCTTAGCCAGCAATTCCGAGATAAGGGTCACTATCCTGGACACCTTATCACCCGGTAACCTAGAAGCCTGTACTACTGTATCAATCTCAACCCCCAGGAATACTAGTTTGGTCGACGGGCCCTCGGTCTTTTCGGGCGCTAAAGGGACACCCAGTTCCTGCATTAGCGTCTGAAATGTATTGAGGAGACGTGCACACGTGTCCCAGCCCCGTTCACCCCCGAATAAAAAGTCATCCAGGTAATGGGCTACAGACCGGGACCCTGACCTGCGGACGAAAGCCCACTCTAGGAAGGTACTAAAACGCTCGAAAGCCGAGCATGATATGGAGCAGCCAAAAGGCATGGCCTTATCAAAATAATACTCCCCTTTAAATTTAAAACCCAGCAATTCAAAGTCGCCCGGGTGCACCGGCAAGAGGCGAAAAGCTGACTTAATGTCGCACTTGGCCAGCAAGGCACCCGGGCCACACGAGCGCACCATGCGCAGCGCATGGTCGAACGATGTATACCTGACCGAACAAAGGTCATCAGGTATCGCATCGTTGACCGATCGGCCGGCTGGGTAGGACAAATGATGAATAAGGCGAAACTCACCTAGGGACTTTTTAGGAACCAAACCCAATGGTGAAACCTTAAGGTTGGGAAAAGGGGGTGCGGGAAAAGGTCCGGCGACCCTGCCCGCGTCTAACTCCTTTTTAATGCTGGCCTCGGCTACCTCCTCCCTTCCTCTGAGGGATAAAAGGTTGGGAGCATCCTGAGGAGATCTATCACCCATAAAAGGGATACGAAATCCCTGCTTAAAACCTTGGATGAGGTACTCCCTGTCCTCTCCCCTTGGGTACGATGCGAGCCAGCGCTCCAGCATGTCCACCTTAATTGGGGAGGGGGCCTTTCGGAGAACTAGTTCCATCCGTGGCAGGCTTGCCAGCCCACTGTCCACCCCTCCCTCTGCCTCGCACCCCCCCAGGCTTGGGACAAGCAGAGGCTGCATGGGGACCAGAACATGTGGGACACTCGTGCTTATACCTGCAGTTCTTCCGACTGCAGGAACCATTGGACGAGAAAGTCCAGCACAGCAGGCGGGCTGGAACCCCCTGCCCCGCCATTTGGCGGGTAACCTGCGCTGGAGCTGCTCGCTGGACCGCATGTCCACAATGGTATCTATCCCCCGGGGCAGGACGTGTGGGTGTCATATACAAGAGCCACAGTCTCTGGCACGGCTCATCCCATCTCATCTCGGGGTGCAGGGGAATCCTCATACGGAATTCCTCATCATATGCTAGCCATGAGGGGCCCGGGAAATCTACCATCGCCCTGTATATGTCGTCCAAATATTGGACCATGGGAATAGCTAGATCCGGCCGCGCCCTCAAATACACCGCCATGTATATCAAATAAGCGGGGAGCCAGTTAGCCCAGGTACGCGGCGGCTTACGGCGGCGTGCCTGCTCCTTGTCCTTCTCATCCTGACCCTCCCTTTCTTCCTTAGTGGGCTCTCTGTTCAGGAGTGAGAAGATATCCACGTACTCCCCTCGCCATATCTTTTCTCTGGTAGCCTGAGCCAAGTGATCACCCAATGGCAGGGAATACCCCGCCGTCGGCAAAGCCGAAAAGGGGATAGCTGGCCTACCCAAAGGGGCCTGAGTTAACCCTGCCACCCCAAGTACGTTCCCAGCAGTGTAAGAACCAGTGCCCACCCCAGCGGGCATGGTGGCAGTAGTTGTCGCCGGGTGGGTCGCCAGCGGCGTAGCCCCTGCACCACCCGCGCGAGGCCAAGGCCACTGAAAGGTCCCCCCTATATTGGGAATGTGTGTGGATGTACTCGTTTGCACCATATACTCACATGCTGCACCCCCGCGGGCCGCCCCCAACGGGGGTTCCGGCCCACTGGGGGCGTCGGAGCTCACGACCGATGTAGAGCTCATCACCGGGGCTTGACCCGCGCCAGGTTGCTGGCTGGGGAGCTGCGAGGCAGTGGCCGGAGCCGCGCCACCCGCCTGCAGCAGCTCAACCCTCCCCGCCGGCCGTTGTCCTGCTGCCGACAGCGCCTCCAAAGGTACCCCGAAAGGGGCACCTGCCTGACTGGCCCGGGCCAAAGACTCCTCTAAGGCCGCAATACGGGCCAGTAAGGTGTCTACAGTAACCATGGGTAAAGAGCCGGCCGGCCCACCTGACCCTTGCATGGGGACAGTTCCCTGCACCCCATGGCCCAGATATGGCCATTGGCCAGGGCCGAAGCCCGGTAGGGCTGGTGAGGAAACCTGCCAAGGCGGGGCACCGGGCCACCCCCCAAGGCTAGAGGGCCCCGGGAGAGGCTGCGGCCCAGAAGTAGTCGGCCCAACGGGTTGGGCGGAAGGAGGAGCGGTGTCCACCGCTCGCGGGCCGCGGGCCGGAGCGCCCTCCGCGCCCGCACTCTGAACGGGCCAAGGTGCGATAGCCCCCAAGCCACTAGCCCCGGCCGGGGATGGCAAAGGTGGCTGTTGAGGAGGCGGCACCACGGTCCTCCGACCTGGGTTGCGCCTCCTAACAGCCCGAGCTGAATTCGCAGCAGCCTTCTTTTTGGAAGGCATCTCGAGCAAAAAAGGGAAGCTAGCTAAGCAAAATCGACCCAAAAGGCTTCCCGGCAATACCAACGAGCGACGGAGGCGCAGGGGGAAAAACTTCTCCGCTCCGTCGCTGAGGCAAAATGGCAGCGCGGCTGCCTCGTGGCCACCCCTTTTATAAGGGAGCTGGCCACGCCCCTAACTACCCGGATTCTCTGTCCTGTGGGGGGGGGCCCGCAAAGGGCGCGGCGGCCATTTTGGCGCCGCGCTTGCATTCTTTTTACAATTAATCATAATACAGTAACAGCAATGTTCCTCAGATCCCTTTTGAGGTGAGGAGACTGACAGAGGCATTAATTCAGTGATACTTTTTTGTGCTAAAGGAAGGTCCACACTTTCCATTCCACCCAGTTGTACAACACCTTACTCTCCTTTTTTCATTGGCTTGATAGGAGGCTGTGATAGGTCCTTATTTCCAGCTGCCACCATCCCTTTCTTTCCCAGTTCTTTCCTGACACATTGCATTTACATCTTGGTTTGTGACCACAGATTGGAAAAGTTACTTCTAGGGGACTATAGCTCCTAGGACTCTTTCCACCAGCATGGTCAGTAGCCATAGAATACCAAGTTTTTCCAGGTTCATGTGTTGTGTCTTTGCTCTGTTAAGAAAGACTGGGCACTGCTGCAGTATAACCAAGCTAGTGGTCAACCTGGCTCAGTGTTCTGTACATGCAGTGACTGGCAGTCATTTTAGGTAACTGGCGGTCATTTTAGGTTTATATGTGTGTGTGTGTGTGTGTGTGTGTGTGTGTGTGTGTGTGTGTGTGTGTAAACTGCAGGGACTGCAGTGGCTCAAGTGGCTAAGACACTGACTGGGAAGCGGAAGGTCAGCAGTTTGATTCCTGAGTACTGCAGGATGGAAATGAGCTCCCGTCTTCGTCTCAGCTCCTGCCAACCTAGCAGTTCGAAAGCAAGAAATTGCAAGTAGATAAATAGGGACCACTTCGGTGGGAAGGTAACAGCATTCCATGCACGCTGGTGTCTAGTCATGTCTGACACATGATCACGGAAACGTCTGCAGAAGCAGACAGCGCTGGCTCTTCAGCTTAGAAACAGATGAGCACTGCACCCTAGAGTCGGATACGACTGGCTTTTGAGCAAGGGAAACCTTTACCTTTACCTTTACTGACCATGCTGGTGGAAAGAGTCCTAGAAGCTATAGTACCCTAGAAGTAACTTTCCTTCTTAGGATGTAGCTGATGACAGAGCATGTGCTTTGCATCCAGGAGGTCCCACCTATCTTCGGTGCCTCAAGCAAATTTGGGGAAAGGCCTAGTGATTAATATCCTGGAGAGCCACCATCACTTGGCACCAAAAATATTGGACTAGAATGAATGAAAGGTCTGGTTAGGTATAGAGCAGCTTGCTACAGTTTCCTACTTGGATACTGTATTTTGTATCAAAAAGGGAAATATTTTGTTGTTGTGGCAAAACCTGACTCCAGTATCCATAATATGGGCAGAATATTTATTTTCCCCACATGCTTGGTGCTAATATTTTGTCCAGCTACAATTCAGAACTACATGTCAACGTGGAGGCCCAGCTAAACAATCCAGTTTCCCATTAATTACACTGCAGACCAGGAAAACATTTGGCCGGCTTTTGACATATTTCACCATGTCTGTGTTTGGACCATTTACACTGCTCATCTCCTCCTCCCCCACATCCCTTTTTAAAGCCTGTCACAGCAGTCATTGTGGAGTTGTGCAAGAAAACCTTGGCTAACTTTTTAAAGTGTCCAGTTCAGCTGAAGTTCATGCCCCTTTGTTCCTTCTACTTAACACAAGCACAGATAGCCTCCAGCACTTCTCCACTCCATTCCTCCCAGGGCTGTGTACACCTTAATAGACTTGCTTGTTAATCATCATCTCCTTCCAACAAAACACAAAATTGTCCCTTATGATCTGACTTGTTCCTCTCAATTGCAGCTGACACTCCAGATTTTCTTTTTTTACGAATGTGGCCAGAATGTCACTCAGAGGCTAAGGGTCGTGTATGTGTGTTTGCTACTTTTACTATCTAAGCAGCCACTGCTCTTACTGTTATTGCTTCAGAACATACTCTTTTTCCTCCCTGGCTGACGCTCTTTTGGTACTTCCAAAACTGTATCTCATTATATTAGAAATAGTTAGCCTTCCTTCTTGATTTTTGTTCTGTTGTGGTTTGAATAGAAGACAGCACATTTTAATTTGATGTTGTGTCACAGTGTGCCATCTTATGACACAATGATCTGCATTAAATGAATTTTAGCTGGCCAGCATGCATTCCTAATTCCACTAAGTCTCCCATTCTGAAATGTCTTTTCTTGTGCTTAAGTCAAGAAAGAAAATATTGGCACAGATGCTGTTTCAGAAGCTGAGGGAGACTCACATTCATTTCGGTGGGGTTAGAATTTCGCCCCCAGGCTCTTGGTTAGTCCTAAACTAGACTGGACTTTAGTACTTTTCACCTTTCTATTGACTTCCTCAATTCTATTTTCATATCAGCAAAGAAAGAGAAAGAAGGACAAGGAAAGCAGCAGCAGCATCTCCCATTCCGCGGATTCCTTCAATCAGGTCATTAGAACAAAGAGAGACAAGGAGACCAGGCAAAAACCTAATGCTTACAGCATCATTTTTTATTTTCTGTTTGGCATCCCACTAGTGACCTCCATCTAGGTATCCAAGCCAGTTCTCTAGTCACCTTAGTGGCATTCTTGCTGACCTTTTCAGGTTAGATCAGACTGTCTGTAGTTCTGCTGGTCTTAGGGAGATTGGAAAAAAGTTTCCCTCTTTCCTAGCCCAGTATCAAAAGCATGTCAAAGCTGCAATGACTCCCCCGCCCCCCACCAAAAATAAATAAATAAATCTCCTATGGAAACTTTTAATAATTTTATTAAAAGAACTGCACAAACTTTTTCCTTGATTCATCATCACTCTAGCATCAGTTTAGAAATATATACCATATTTGCTTGTGTATAAGACCCACTCCCCCCTTAAAATACACTGGAAAATTGAGTGCATCTTGTACTTTATATAGTGGCCTGTAGTGGGTTATTTTGGAAATAACAGGGTGCGTCTTATACTCCGATGCGTCTTATTTGCTGGCAAATATGGTAACTTTCCTTGCCTTCAGATCTCTGCAGTTGTACTCAATTCATTCAAAGCAGGACCTTCCTAATTTGCATTTCCCCATTCCACATTGCATAAATGAATGGGACTTACATAGATGTTGACTCAGTGATTCAATGGGTTTACTCTAGTTATGACTTACTACTCAAGTACACCATTGCTTCCTATTTGTTGCTTGCTTTGGACACTGCTGATCAGTTCTTTTTTATTATTATTATTATTATTATTATTATTATTATTATTATTATTATTATTATTATTATTATTATTATTATTATTATTATTATTATTATTATTATTATTATTATTATTATTATTATTATTATTATTATTATTATTATTATTAGTATTAGTATTAGTATTAGTAGTAGTAGTAGTAGTAGTAGTAGTAGTAGTAGTAGTAGTAGTAGTAGTAGTAGTAGTAGTAGTAGTAGTACCATTGCCGATCCCATCCCTGTAGAAACTAAAAATGCTTCAGAAACAGCAAGAAGAATTGCAAACAACTCTGATCAATTAGTCAGGAGATTGATTTCAGGTTTTATAATGTGTATGATGACACCCAATCAAACCGATAACAGAGTCCGGTGCTTGAATTTGAAAAAGATCTTATCAGCCAAAAACATCAACTTTCATGGCGGATTTAAAGACCCTGAAAATGATGTGGAAGGATGCCAAAGAACTCTCCCATAACTGAAATTATTGTAAATAATTTGCTGCCTGATATGCTATATAGCATGGGAGGATCTAAGTCTAACTACTTTTTTTGGGGGGGGGGGGGAATTGAATGCACTAAAAATATTAGTCTTAAAATAATGTGAGAAAAGCAAAGACTGACATGTTACTTTAAGCAATGAATTGTGGATCAATGTGATTCCAGATTCAGGTGAGGCTTCCCAGGATGTCAACCTAAGGTAATAATAATAATAATTTCTTGTCGAAGATTACTCTGGTTTGAAACATTTTTTTAGGGGACGCCTGAATGAGGTTTCTTTCATGTCCCCAAGTGCAGCTCTTGGGTATCGAAACCCAACTTTCCAGTCTCCAACTCAGTGTCTTAACTACTAAACTACTGCAGGAGCAGCACCACCAAGGTAAGTATGCTACATGTTTCCCAAGTCATAAATGCAAAATGTATTACACAAGTTTAATATCCTGATTGAGATCAAGGTTGACTTAGCCTTCCAATGTAGGTAAAAAGAGACCCCAGCATGTTTGGAGCAAAACGCTACTTACCTTGTGAACTGCCCAGAGTGCTAAGTGATATGGGGAGGTACATAAGTGTAATTGCTATTGTTGTTGATCACTTTCCCACACTGCTGGATGTTATTGCCAAGGAAGTATGCATAATTTTGTTTGTGTGTGAATTTTAAAAAGTTATGCCATGTTAGTTATAGTTCTAACAAGTTTTTAGTGGTTTGATGTTCAAATTTCCATTGCAATTCCATTCTATTCCATTTTCTTTGGCCTTCCTTCCTTCCTTTCTTCGAGTGATTTTTATCCTGCCCATATCTAAAATATCATGTGGTACCATATACTAGAGTGACTTCAACTCATTATCTTGAGGCACTGCTGCTATATACATTTAAATCTATCAGAAAGGTGGAATTATTTCAATCTAAACCATATTTACAACTATTCTCTCAATCATATTTTCACCAGTAAATGCACCAAACATTCACATTTTTCTTTCTTAAATATATTTTTCATGTATGTTAGTAAAGTTCCTGAATGAAGTAACAGAAGATCATTGCCGTCATAGGACTTAGCCTTGTGATTGAGGGGGAATTTGTGGAACAAGTTCTAATCTATACCTATAAGGAAGAGGTGTGGATGGTAGTATGCTGAATATGTTTCCGCACCCCTGGAGCATATCCCATAATACCTGGCACACACGTACCTTTTGGAATGGGAGTCAACACGTCAAGGGTCCCGAGGCCGAAGGTGGGGCCTGTGCTCCACAAATCCAACCAAAAGAACTACATATGCGCAAAGCAACGGGGGGGACAAGGCCGCACGCATATCCGTTGATCCGCATGAGGCAGCTCGCGCCTGGAGCAATGGCCGCTAATGTGCAATCACACCAGTCTGTGCATGCCCACACCACCACACACCAATACAGGCATGAAAACACACAACCGGTGGAGTGAGGCAACAAGACACAGCCACAGGGTGAGAGGCTGGCTGTCGTAATACCCCTCACTGGGGCCATGCAGCAGAGGGCCCAGCATGTCTGCGGATGGCTGAGGGGCCAGAGGAGACCTGCCCAGTGGAAGCAACAGCCAGGAAGTGCCAGACGCGAAGCCCTGGGAGCCCACTGCAGCAACACATTTGCCAGAGGCAAAATAACCATGAGGCACAGGTCAGGGGGAAGGGGGCATGAGACTCCGGAGGGGGAGTTGATCTGAGCCCCATCCATACCAGCTGCTCTGAAGAGCCGCCTGACCTGAGATCCCCCATGTCAAACCCCAGCCCTCTCCCCACTTACCTGCTCAGTCCAGCCCAAACTGCCTCACTCTGTGGGTGCCATGGCTCCAGCCGGGCCATTGGCCACTAAGCCTGCCAGACGGGGGATTGCCAACTCCTCAACCACCAGCCTCCTAGGCCGCAGCACACTAAGGCCTCGGACAAGCCAGTGCCAAGCCCTGGCAAAGGATAGAAGGGAAGAAAGATTGAGGGAAGGAACAAAGGAAGGAAGGAGAGCAGTGGGGAGGAAGGGGTAGAGGAAGGAAGGGAGGGAGGGCAAGGGTGCAGGAAGGCAGTAGTGAAATAAATACAGGAAGTATGGAAGGGGGCAGGGAGGGAGGAAAGAAGGAAAGGGGGTAGGAAGGGAGGGACGGAAAGAAGATGGGTGGAAGAAAACAAACTAAGGGGGAAGGGTTACGTGAGGAACAGAAGGAGGGAGAGAAGGAATGAGGGCTCTCCTGCCCATCCACCTCAGTCCCCGCCTGAGCCTCCTGACTGGGAAGGATGCCCTGGAACCCTCCTCTCCATAGGGCATGCCCGTGGGACACCAAGGAGGAGGGGGAAAGCTGACCTTGGCCACACCCCCACCTTGCACGCCACCCATGGGGAGAGGCCCACCACCCCCCCACACACACAATTTTTTTTTACTCACCCCGGCACAGCACCCTGCCAAAAAACCCACCCCACCCCCAGGTGAAGCCGGGCACCTATGCTAGTAAATAAATAAATATTGCAAAATAAATTTCCTAAATGATTGTTGAACATAGAATCTCACCCCTTTGAGTGAGATGCAAGGAATATACATTGTTTCAACATTTTATTACATATCAATTTTTCATAAGAAGGGTGTGGAGCATTAAAAGTTGGACAGAGAAACTCCAATTAAATGACTGCTCTGAAATTTCATTCTTTCTTTCTTTCTTTCTTTCTGTGAAACAGGCTTTCCTCTAAAATAAGACATTGATATTCCAACTATTCTTTGTTCATTTGACTAATGAGCCTTTTGTTAGCTTCCCCTGCAAAAGACAGTGACTCTTCAACTGCTTATTAAAGAGGCCTGGCTGGCTGGCTGACTGACTTGTGCATTAATGATTGAAAACCTGTTTTAAAGAGGCATGGCTGTGAAGAAGTGACTAGACATCATATCTTTATTTTGGCATTAAAGCATCTTTTTTTTAAAATTGTGTTTGGTGGCTTGTTATAGCCATCTTTCTGGATAAAAATAATAATCTAAAATCTGCAATGATGGATTCCCCCCCCCCTCCACTGTCACCCCCCCCCCCCAAGATTTTTCTGCTAAAGGAGAATGCAGTAGAGGCTGGGGAAGAAATACACTAGTAGGCAGGGGATAGTCAAATGTACAATTGGTGCTTTTGCTAACTTTTAAAAAAGGTCAAAAATACAGAAGCTTCTCTCCTTTATACACACAAGGGTGAAAAATCTTTTCATGAAGTTTTATTGGCTGCCCTTAATTTGGCACAAAATGCTTTGAGATTATTTCTCATGTTTATTCTTGGTTCACAAACAAGGGATTCTATATCTGTATGATAAAGCGCACCAGAGTGTTCTATCAGATAAAACTTAATTTACTTCTTGTAATTAGGCTTTTAATGCTGAACCAAGCTTCACTTAAGAATGTACAATTTAAAAGGATAACACGCATAAAATTGCTAAATCATATGCATGCATCTAAATGGTACAACAGTAATTTATTATAATGATCATTATCAATTTCTTGACTGGTTATCTGAAAAATCTCTCACATGTTTGTGGCCTATTCATACACTGGATAATTCAGACGTATTAGCTAATCTGTAATATACATGATAATGAGGTAAAAGGGATTATGCAATAGGATGATATTGACAGCGGTGGCAAAAACAACAACAAGAAGAAGTTGTGGGGACCATTTTTGGCTGTTTTCACAGGAGGCAACCCGATTAATCAAACTTCCAGTCTCTGGTTTGGCAATCAGATGACTAACTCACTGAACTATCCAGCCACCTAAATGTTAGAGTCTGCATACTCATAACCCATTGCTGCCTTAAATTTTACCTCTTTGCCAGCTTGGTGATTTGCTTTCCTTGCAGTTCTGAAAGTTAATCATAAGGATTGATTTATCAGTTGCACCATTCCAGCAAAGGATTAATTTAACAGTTGCACGATCCCGTCCTGTGGTGGCTTGGGAACTAGAAATCGGCAAAAGATAGAAATTAAAACTAGCTTGTTCAGTTCTATCTTCCTCAGATTTTTATGATAGAAACCTGATTGTCATCTCTTTACTGCAGTCCTGATGGGTAGTAAAGTGACTCTTTAAGGATCACTCACTAAGACCAATAGGAACACATGGAGTTGATGTATATTAAATCAGATCATTCTTCCATCTAGCCCAGTACTATCAAGTCTGACAGATAGTAGATCTTCAGAATTCAGCCAGGCTTTTGTCTTATTCCTACCTGGGACATCCATGGTCTTTCTAGGTGGTCTCACATCCAAGTACTAACCAGGCATGATCCTACGTAGCCTCTGAAATCAAGAAGATCCTTTTTTCATATTGGTTCTTGCTGTGGAGAAGACAGGAGCAGGGTTTTATTGCTGTCTTCATTCTTCCATCTGCCTAGTAACTACTATTCCTGGACATCCTCACTAGGAAAACTTACTTCTAGCTTGCAGGTAGGCTTCTGTGGGATGGGGATCCAAATTATGATGTAGATTCTCCCATTTAGACTGTGACTGACAGAAGAGAGTCCAGTCTTGCTTCCTTCTCTCTGTATGTGGCTTCTGTGTACGGAATATGAATGAGCAGGCCCCTTAGAAAATAGGTGAGTCAGTCTGTTTCTGTACAATCTACTAACTCATGCTAAGAGCGTGATGGTCTTAGTCCATTCCATATTTGCCATTTTTTTCATTTCACTTTTATTTGTATACCGCTTTATTCGGCCCGAAGGTGACTCAAAGCGGTTTACACTGGTGCATGCCGTCTGCACAGCATATGGCAGCAAAAAGCGAACATGAAGCATACTGTTCAAGATATATACAAAAGAATGCAATAAACATAATTAAAAGTTACAGACAAAAAACATGCAATAAAAATTAATACATGACAAAAGCAACAAAGCCCGGACAGGGCACAAGAGAAAAAAGTCCTCAAATTATGATTGTAACAGGGAGAGCGAGGGTCCTCCTTGCGGCAGTGGCGGCAGCTTTTTCATCCCTCAAGCCAGGCGTGGCTCAGAGGGGGTGGCAGCGGTGGTGGGCGCAGGTTGCTCCAATCCCTGGAGCAATGGCGTGGCTGAATGAAGCTACTGTGGTGCCTAGAAGATTACTTATTTATGGCCAAGGCTGTGCCTCAGCTTTGATCGAATGCCAGATGCTGGGCCCCACTGGAGCTATTCACATTGGCCCAAATACACCACGGGTTGAGGCAAACAGCCTACACCTGGTTCCTGTGTGAATGGGGACCCAGAAAAAAAACACACCAGAATTTGGAGGTTTGCAAGTTTTTAAAAGCCACTCTGCAATGCAAGAAAAAGAAAGCAGAAAGTTAGCATGCCGTCTCACTATTGCATGGGGAAATTTTGGAATAGCTGGACATCTGAAAGGCTAATGTTCGGGGGGAAAATACCCAACATGGGGCTTTGAGGTTATCTGCTTTCATTTCCCTGACATTAGCAAGATAAATAAATAGTGCAGAAAGAACCCACATATGTGATATTTCATTTAAAAAAAAATAAGTCTAAAACCATGGTTTCTGCAGTGGGGCAATTTTATTTTTAGGGGGGGCAAGTTGTTTGAGACTGAGTTATTAACAGTGAATGGCCTTTTGGGCTTACTACATGTGAATAGGAGTTCACTTTTTTGAATAATAATAATTATATGTCATGGGGAATGGGGCATCAGGATTTTAGAGTTACTTTGGTGGGGCATGGCCAAAAAAGTTTGGGAACCACTGGTCTAAAATGGGTTAAAACAAAGATATTGGGGTTTTTCAAACGGAAAAAAAGAACACATTGTGGCCTCTGATGGCTACTAAAAAAGAAACAAATTAAAAATAGGGAAGAGTAACCAGTGGTGGGATTCAGCATGTTCGCACCAGTTCACCAGATTCGGTAGCAGAAATTCTGGCTGGCCCCACCCATCCAAGTTTTGAAATAAAGTAGTCCTAATCTGGGCCACAGCGCTCTGTGCGCTCCGGTGTCTAGTCATGCCTGCCACATGACCACAGAAACGTCTGCAGAAGCAGACAACGCTGGCTCTTCGGCTTTGAAACAGAGATGAGCACTGCACCCTAGAGTCGGATACGACTGGCTTTCGAGCAAGGGAAACCTTTACCTTTAATCTAGGCCACATCCTCCATACCATGCCCACCATACCACGCCCACAGAATAGGTAGTAAAAAAATTAATCCCACCACTTTGAGTAACAGTGTGAGTACTTCAAAAATGGTAAATTTTTCTCAGAAGGTGTTATGTATGCATATCAATGTACTGTAAAGCTATCAAGATATAAATGTTCCATCACAATTACAATGTATCTCAGCTGAAAGGAACGCGAGCAAGCAACCCCTTGGGGCAGCTGCGAGCGTTCAGCCTCACATGGTTCACATTGCTCAATCACGGACAGCCGCGGGAAATGCCTCCGCATTCAGCAGAATGAAGATACTCGCATTCAGCAGAATGAAGATACTCGCATTCAGCAGGAAGAAGATACAACTGCGAGAGTAAGGCGTGCCTGGGCGAGGCCACACCGACAGTAGCCAATGAGCTACCGTGCTGCAAGATTCAAATGTATAGTCCTCAGTATATAATGAGATGTACCACCACCATTACCCCCATGCTTCACCGGAACACTATGCAATAAACCTGCGTTAAACCAACCCTTCGGTTGTCCTGTTGTCTTTGGTCCCATACACCAAATTGGTGACGAAGGTGGGATATGGCTGCCCACGGGACCAAGACATGCGCCGGCTACGAGATCAGGAAGCCGGGAGACTTGGAGCTGTTTGAGATAGACTTCAACGCAGCGCTGGTGGAGCTCGAAGTCTCAGATGAGGCCAAGAAGAGGGCCATTTTCGTCCGCATGCTCGGACACGAGACCAAGAGGACCTTGGTGGACCTGATCGCGCCGAGGAAGGTGGGCGACCTCAAAGCCACAGAGCTCCTGGCGGCGCTGCGCGCCCATCTCCGGCCAGCGATAGCGATGTTCCCCGCTCGGAGCGCGTTCTGGAGGCGAGTCCAGGCGCCCGGGGAATCGGTCGCTGAGTTCGCCGCGGCCCTGCGGCTGGCCGCCGGCCCATGCAAGTGGGAGACCCCAGAAGTCACCCTCCGGGACTGCCTGCTCTGCGGTCTGAGGGACACAGAGACTCAGCGCGCGCTGATGAAAAGGGAGCTGCCTCCCACGTGGCAACAAGTCCTCGACACGGCGCAGGCCGCGGAGGCCACGACTGCCGGGGTGCAAGAGCTCCAGGACTGGCGCCCGAAGCCCGCCAAGGCAGAGAGCTCGGTGCGCGCGGCCCGGCGAGCTTCGGACTCGTCTGCGGAGAGCGGCGACGACGAGGACGTCCAGAGGGTCCAGAGAGAGGGCCGGCGCTGCGACGGCTGCGGCGCCGCCCACGCCCGCACCAAATGCCCATTCCGCAAGGCCGAGTGCCACAACTGCGGCCGGCGCGGGCACATCGCCAAGGTCTGCCGGAAGCGGCGCGAGGCCACAAGGAGTTCTCCAGACCGCTCGGCGAGGCAGGACCGCACCACGAGGCCAAAGGACGGCACCCGGACCACGAGGACGCGGGACGGCGTAGGGCGCATCTCCGACGACAGCGAGGACGACGCTCCGGTTTGCAGCGTTTCCACGGAGCACCCCCGATACTTCGTTGAGGTAGTAATACAAGGGGCCCCTGTTAGAATGGAGGTGGACTCGGGTTCGTCATACTCTATTATTTCCCAGGGGGAGTTCATGAAAATCGCCCCCCGCGTGCGGCCCAAGCTCAAAGCGTTGAGGGCCACACTGAAGGACGTGCAAGGGAACCGCATCCCAGTGTTGGGGATTGGGAAGTTCCAGGTCCAGTTTAAAAAGCACACCGCAACGCTTCCCCTAGTCGTCCTCAAGGGAGGAAAATGCAGCCTCCTCGGGACTCAATGGTTCCAGCCCCTGGGGTTGTTCATTGGGGGGGTGCACGCCGTGGGAGCACACGCCACCGGGACTGATCCAATACAGAGCGTGTGCGACGCGCACCCCGAGGTTTTCAAAAAGGGGCTCGGAAAATTCAAGGGCCCCCCAGTGACTTTCGACCTGGACCCTGGAGTACGTCCAATCAGACTTAAACCGCGCAGAGTGCCTTTCGCACTAAAGGACAAAATAGAGGCGGAGTTGGACAAATTGGTGGGCCAGGGGATTCTTGTTCCTGTTGATTCTGCGGAGTGGGAAACTCCAATTGTAACAGCGCTCAAGGCCAACGGGGAGGTCCGCATATGCGCTGATTACAAGTGCACCATCAATAAGGCGATCCGCCCTAATGCGTATCCGGTGCCGGTAGTCAGCCACTTGTTCGCCAGGTTACACGGGGGGAGGTGTTTCGCTAAACTCGACCTGGCCCAAGCCTACCAGCAACTCCCGGTGACCCCCGCCGCAGCTGCTGCACAGACCATAGTCACCCACAAAGGGGCGTTCCAGGTATCGCGCCTCCAATTCGGCGTGAATTCAGCGCCCAGGATTTTCCAGTCACTCGTGGAACGCCTCCTGAAGGGGTTAGAGGGGGTGTTACCCTACTTTGATGACGTATTGATTACAGGGGGGAGCCGGGCCGAATTAGCAACAAGGTTGGGAAAGGTCCTGGCAATATTCGAAAAGGCGGGGTTGCGGTTGCGAAAAGACAAATGCGTTTTCTTCGCAACTGAGGTTGAGTTCCTAGGGTTCCGTGTTACTCCCGAGGGAATCAGGCCATCCCAATCCAAGGTGGCCGCCATCAAGAAGGCCCCTCGCCCCACCTCCAAGCCCGAGTTGCAGTCGTTCCTGGGACTGCTCAATTTTTACCACTCCTTCCTTCCGCGGAAGGCAGCAGTGGCGGAACCGCTACACAAATTGTTAAAAAAGGACGAGGCATGGAAGTGGGGCGACGTCCAGGAGAAGGCTTTCAATGACCTGAAGCGACTCCTGGCATCAGATGCTGTACTGACCCACTTCAATCCCAAACGCCCAGTGGTCCTAATATGTGATGCATCCCCGGTGGGGGTGGGGGCGGTGTTATGCCACGTACTGGAGAACGGAAGGGAGGCCCCGATAGCATTCTACTCTAGGTCCTTGTCCCAAGCGGAGAGAAACTATGCCCAGACAGACAGGGAAGCACTAGCGATAATTGCGGGGACCAAGAAATTTCATGATTTTGTGTACGGCCGCCCCTTCACCATAGTGACTGACCACAAGCCCCTGCTAGGCATTTTCACCGCAGATAAGCCCACACCCCAAATCCTGTCCCCGAGAATGCTCAGGTGGGCCATTTTTCTCAACGCGTATCAGCACGCGTTGGTATACCGGCCCGGGAAGGAGATCAGCCATGCGGATGCCCTGTCGAGGTCCCCCATTCCCCGGGATTGCTGCCACGTGGGCGAGGTAGAGAGGGACCACCAGGTCTTAATGATAGAGGTCCTAGACTCCCCTCCAGTAGTACCGGCCGACATCGCTAAAGCGACCGGCAAGGACAAAACGCTGGCCACAGTTTGCTCCTGGGTACAGAAAGGGTGGCCCGTGTCTTCCCCAGCAGCGGAATTCGACACATTTTTCAAAAAGAAACTAGAGTTGTCCCTAGAGAGGGGTTGCCTTTTGTGGGGACAGCGGGTAGTGATCCCCACGTCGCTCCGGCCGAGGGTGCTTAAACTGCTGCACGTCAGCCACCCGGGGATCGTCTGCTCTAAGGCACTGGCCCGCAGTTACTTTTGGTGGCCCCAGCTAGACGCCGACATCGAACACATGGTCGGCACTTGCGAAGCGTGCCAAAGCTCCAGGCCAGAAGAGGCCCGCTCGCCACATAGGGAGTGGGACGCAGCAAGGGGGCCCTGGTCCCGGGTACACGTAGATTTTGCTGGCCCGTTCAGGGGAACGCTCTTCCTCCTTGTAGTGGACGCGTTCTCCAAGTGGTTGGAGGTCATTCCAGTCTTGAGCACCTCCTCGGCCACAACAATCAAACAGTTACGGAGGGTCTTTTCCACGTTCGGTTTACCCGACACCCTCGTCAGCGATAACGTTAGCTGTTTCACGTCCACCGAGTTCGGGGCATTCATGGAGCGCAACGCCATTCGGCACATCACCTCCGCCCCCTTTCACCCGGCCACCAACGGCCAAGTAGAGCGCCTCGCGCGCACCACGAAAGACGCGCTGCTGCGCATGGGCCACGGAGACCTCGACCTGAAATTGTGCCAATTCCTGCTAAGGTACAGGGTCACCCCATTGGCGTCAGGGTACTCCCCCGCAGAGCTGTTGATGCGCAGGAAGCTGGCCACGGGAATCTCCAAGTTAGACCCCACGAGAGTAGAGGACAAAGGGTGGAACATAGGGGTGGAACCCACAAAGAGTTTCAGCGTAGGCGCCCTGGTGCACTGCAGGAACTACGCCAACGCGGGGCCAGCCTGGGTGCCGGGCACCGTAATAGCACAAACCGGCCCCGTCTCATACCGCGTGGAGACCAGTACAGGCTTCCTGTGGAGGTGACACGTGGACCAGCTCAGGCGCAGGGTCCCCGGAGAGCAGGACGGAGACAAAAATAGCATCGAATCAGCGTTAGGGTACTCCCCCACCCGTTTAGCCCAAGGGGGAGGAGAAGGGGAGCATGGGTCCCCACCAAGGGGGGAGGAAAGGGAATCGATCCACAGAGATCTTTTGCGGGAGTCCGCGGCGGAAAGGAAGAGCTCCGACCACACACATACCCCTTGGAAGTTTCCCCGAGACACAGACACCCATAGAAGTTTAGACGTTGATTTACAGTACCAGGGGGAGTTAGCGGAGTGGTCCCCCACCCGTCCTAGCGAAAAGAGGGGTTTCAGTTCAGCCCCTGGTACTTCCAGTCCCAGTAGCCCCTGTGAGTTAGAATGCAATATAGCGCCAATTTCCCGGAGACCGACACCCCCAAGACGGGTGGCAGCAGCGAGTCCGCCCACCACAGTCTCAAGGTCCCCCGAGCGGGGATCAGAAGGTAGCAGAACCACAAGGGCGACCTCATCGGTTCCGCGGTTCACAATAGGAGGGTCCCCGGGGTCCGAGAGCAGCAGGCAGGGGTTCACCTCCCAACTATTCATTCCATTCCCATCCCCGGGTGCAAGGCAGGCACGGACGCCCCACAGAGCCACTAACGAATCCCCGTTTCCCGTAGCAGGACAAGCTCCCACGGAGTCAGGGATCACAGGCTCTCCGGTACTAGGTCAGGCGCAAGCACGCCCCAAGCGCACGTGCGGCAAGCCACAATGGTTGCGGGACTTCGTCCCATCCTAGGGGGGAGGGGTGTTATGTATGCATATCAATGTACTGTAAAGCTATCAAGATATAAATGTTCCATCACAATTACAATGTATCTCAGCTGAAAGGAACGCGAGCAAGCAACCCCTTGGGGCAGCTGCGAGCGTTCAGCCTCACATGGTTCACATTGCTCAATCACGGACAGCCGCGGGAAATGCCTCCGCATTCAGCAGAATGAAGATACTCGCATTCAGCAGAATGAAGATACTCGCATTCAGCAGGAAGAAGATACAACTGCGAGAGTAAGGCGTGCCTGGGCGAGGCCACGCCGACAGTAGCCAATGAGCTACCGTGCTGCAAGATTCAAATGTATAGTCCTCAGTATATAATGAGATGTACCACCACCATTACCCCCATGCTTCACCGGAACACTATGCAATAAACCTGCGTTAAACCAACCCTTCGGTTGTCCTGTTGTCTTTGGTCCCATACACCAAAGAAGGTATAAGGGGGCAAATTTGGGAGCCAATTTTGGAGACATGTTAGAGGCTATTAGGGCTGTTTGGGGTGTGGTGGACTCAGCACGTTGGGCAGACCTTGCCTACTCACCAAGGAGAAACAATAAAACGAATCTTCTCTGCCTTGTAAATAAATTGGATGCAGATTGCAGCATTTAGTGAGTCATGCCACAATGTTTTATTTGCTAATTTCGCTCTTAAGTTGCAACTTTGCTTTCCTGCCAACTGCACTGCAAAAATCTAGTTGTTAAAGTTTGAGCTTAATTGATTTGGAAGACATTAGATTTACTCTTCTCCCTACCTATTGTTTCAAATCTCTGTGCTGATACAATACCTGAATCCTGAAGAAGTAAGTGCATTGTTCTTGTCGGCAATTATGTCCAGTTATAAAATTGCTCCTGACGATAGCAAAGGAACTGCAGCTATGTTGAAAACTCAACATTTTATCTTCCAAAAGAAGATATTGCTGCCCAGCCATGAATATATCTAATCTATAGAGGGTATTACATACCACAAACCCCCAATCACAATGATTTAAGAAATGTAAAGTACTCATATTAGCAAGTTTCTGCAAACTGATTTATTGCCAATTGGTTGCTATTGTTTCATTTGGGTGGGGTGGGGGTTGCTGAGTTTTATTGTCCTATCTATTTCATAGGCCATCTTTGATGTTTTGCTCTGTGTGTGTGTGTGGGGGGGGGCAACATTACCTAAAATGGCCAATTTATTAGTGTTAACCATTACTTAAACATTTTTATATCACATCAACAGTAGCATAGGTCTTGGGGTAACACATTCATAACACAGTAATACTATTAACATGTTACTAATAGGTTGACTGAAATTCTGCTGTCATAGCAATGCTTTTAGAGGAATTATGACATCAGCAGCCATGGAAGATTTTTCAGTAATGAAAGACTTCCCCTTCTCTCCCATGGCTTTTCTGACTTGCAAATAATCCCCTTCTTTGCATGGAAGCCATGGCAGTCCCAGGATGGAAGAAGGAAGTCTTTCCTACATAACTCTTCCTCTAATGGTAAAATTATGTGGTGGCAGCAATGTTCAGTAATCAAATATTTCCTCCTCCCTTAGGTCCTAAGCTTCCATACAGGGAAGGGGCTCGGTTGCAAGTCAAGAAAACTGTGGAACAAGAAATGAAGGTCGCCCACTACCAAAAAGCTCCCCCGATCAGCAGTGTCATCATCCCTCTGTAAAGTAACGCTAAAGGTAAAGGTCGCCCTTGCTTGAAAGCCAGTTGTATCCGACTCTAGGTTTCAGTGCTCATCTCTGTTTATAGCCAAAGAACCAGCGCTGTCTGCGTTTGCAGACATATCCGTGGACATGTGGCAGGCATGACTAGACAACGGAGTGCATGGAATGCTGTTTACCTTCCCACCGAAGTGGTACCTACTTATCTACTTGCTATTTGTTGCTTTCGAACTGCTAGGTTGGCAGGAGCTTGGACAGATGACGGGAGCTCAGCCGCCTTCCAGTCATCAAGTTCAGCATCTGAACTACTAAGCCACCGCAGTTCCTACCCCACCCCTCTGTAGGAGCAGTTATAGAAGGAGGATTTCAGCCATTGCATCTTATTTTAATTACTTAATTACTATTTAAAATAAAAAATATGTAGTGCCCTCCTCTGTGTGAACTTTAAAAAAAACCACATTGGGTGGTATCTTGTTGCATAGATCCACCTGTGCAACAAGAGTGATGTCAGCAGCAGTGGTAGATATCTGCTCATTAAATAAAACATCCTTTATTGATTTCAGGATGAATGTGACTTTGTATCAGTGTGCTCACTCACTCATACTCTGAGCCTGAAAAAATAACTCTTTAATTAGTGGCAGTTTGCCATCATTCCTACTGTGCAGGCAGAGCTACAGAAAGGATACTGGTCATGGGAAGTAATAAGGAAACATTACTTGTTACTCCCAGATCCATGTAAGGCTGGGGGGGTGGGGGTGGAGAGCATGCATACCCTCTTTGTCACTGCCAGTTACTCATAATTTTTAATGTTAGCGAACGACAAAATTTTGTACTTTAACATAGGTATTATTTCCAAACATTGATGTGTCTATTAATTAAATTATCCAATGGACTCTGGGCAGTGTACACAAATTAAAACCAATATAAAACAATTGAAAA